>JAINUV010000797.1:0-162476 GCA_020205505.1 Panax japonicus
TATCCTTGTGAAACGATACTAGATGAAATATAAATTTCAAGGATATCTACTAGCTAATTTCATGGATTATAGAAACAATACTTTAACAGAATGAGTGTAGAATTAGGATCGAAATAAAATAATATTGCTCACTACTACAGAGTATGGAAGGAAAATATCTTCTTACGACTACTGAAAAAAATAATACTCCTTATCTTAGAATAAACTGGATACTGGAATAGTGAAGTAACAGAATACTCTTCTTCTTTCTTTCTATAGCTTCTCTCTCTATAATTGTTCTTGTGAGTCTTAGTGAATTGGTGAGAATGAAAGAAGAATGAGGTTCTATTTATAGGAAAACATAGTTCGATAATTGCAAGTTTTGCAGACTGTACAGACATGTTTTGTTATATTTATCTAAATCACACCAAAAACACTGTATTATGGAAAAATTCAAGTTTCATAATTTTTTTTAGTTGTTTAAAAAAGAAAAAACTAATTGCAATGTGATTAGGTTCGGGAGTCCGGACGTGATCATATATTATATATATATATATATATATAATATATATGATATATATATATATATATATATATATATATAATATATAGTCCGGATCGGTCCGGACTCCCGGACCATAACAAAATCCAGACTTTTTTTTAAAAATAACTAAAAATAAATAAATTATGGAACTTGAATTTTTATAAAATACAGTATTTTAGGTGTGATTTGAATACATATATATTCAAACATGTATCCAATCACACCAAAAATAATGTATTTTATAAAAATTCAAGTTCCATAATTTAATTTTTTTTAGTGTTCTACAAAAAAAAATAATAATAATTTCGGTCCGTATTTAATCAGGTCCGGACTCCCGGACCTGATCCTAGGTCTATATATATATATATATATACAGAACCGATCAAGTGAGAGCTCCCTTACTTTGTTAAAATGCAAATTTTTTTTTGCTTTTTTTTTTTAAAACAACTAATTTTTTTTTAATATTTTATGAACTGGAATTTTTTTTTCATAATACAATGTTTTGGGCGTGATTTGGATACCTATACCAAAAAATATTGTACAGTCTGCACAGACTGTAAATACCTGTTTTGTTATACGTATCCAATCATATCTAAAACACTGTATTATGAAAAAAATTCAGTTCCATAAAATATTAAACTTTTTTTTAGTTGTTTAAAAAAACCAAAAATAAAGTCCGCATTTTAACTAAGTAAGGGAGCCCTTACAGGAACCGAACCCTATATATATATATATATATATATATATATATATATATATAGGATCAGGTAAGGGTTCCCTTACTTTCTTAAAATGTGGGATTGCTTTTTTTTAAAACAACTAAAAAAGTTTAATATTTTTTGGAACTGAATTTTTTTCATAATACAGTATTTTGGGTGTGTTTTGAATTTTTTTTTTTAAACCTGTATTGTTATATGTATCCAAATCACATCTAAAACACTGTATTATGAAAAAATTTCAATTCCAAAAAATATTAAAAAAAATTCAGTTGTTTTAAAAAAAAAATGTGCGCATTTTAGTAGAGTGAGGGAGCCCTTACAGGATCCGGACCCTATATATATGTATATATATATATATATATATTACATTGGAATAAATTTTATTCCATCTTCTTTATATAAAATAAAAAGCAAATGGATGTAATAAATTTTCACTTTATCAGAATAATTTATCCTCTAAAATGATCATAAAATATACTATGCTATTCAGGATATTAACTCATACATGATTTATTCAGTATATGTTCTTTTTTTGACCATTTCATGAAAGTTTTTTCCAGTCAAAAAAGGGGTTGAATATGTCGGCCAATAAAATTCTCAAATTTTTTTTAAAAAAAATAAGGGAAAGAAAGCCCACGAAAACTGATCCAGCCATAGTTGCTGCAAGGGCATATATGTTGCTTTTAAAGTCAACCAAACACAGCTTAAGCCTCACCTACTTTTATTATTTTTGTCAGACTGGCCAAGAGGCAAGAGGGTGTTGGTTTGGTTCCCATTCCACAGTGTGACAGTGCCCATTCTTTATTTAGGCTTTTAGGAGTGGAGGAAATCTTTGCCATTTCGGTTGTGTCCTTTTGATGTGACCCCCCATTAATTGTTTTCAACAGTCAACTCAAAAGTCTTATGAGCAAATAGTCAAAATCTGATTAGAAAATTGAGCATGACTATGATCATCTATTCATCATCATGCATGCCGAATTGGTCCTTGCAATGGCCTCCATTTGGTTCATTGATTTTTACGTAATATGTTTTAAATAAAAATTGAAAAACAAGTAAAAATTTTGATTTGATTTTATATTATTATGGAATTATGTGCAAATTACAATTAAACAAACAATCATAATGTTATATACTCCCTCCGTTCTAAATATAAATATAAGTCGTTTTAGAGTTATGCACAAGTATTAAGGAAATAATTATAAAACATTAAATATACTATCAATTGTCTATATTGCACTTGTATTGAAAAAAGAAAGTGTTATTTATTTGGCAAAAAATAGTGAGAGAACCAAAGTTATATTTATTACTTGGGGTAATATTAAAAACTAAGCAATTAATGCTTACTTGAAATTCTCAAACGACTTATATTTAGAAATAAAAACATTTCTCTAAAATGACTTATATTAATGAACGGAGGGAGTAACAATCATGTATGGGTGTAATAAAAAATAATGGGTTAATTAATGTTTTGGTCACTGTACGATTTTTATTGTGATTATCGAATATTTTTTGTTACAAACACATTATTATATTAAAAAATATTATAAAATAGTCATTGTTTAACATTCCATCTAAAAAGTAAACGGAAATACTGACTAGACTAACGGTTAACATGTGTTAATTATGTAACATGTGACGTGGATCGAGTTAATTGGTGTTTTTGTCATTGTACTAGGAGTCAGTTTTTCATTTTGATTACTGATTTTTTTAATTACATTCTCGTTATCGAAGTACCAAAAATATTACAAATTAGTGATTTTATAATTTTCGTACCAAATATTAACGAAAAGGTTTACTTGGCAAATATTTGACATATAGATGTGTAATATTCTAATGAGGTAGCATGTGTGGGTCGACTTGTAGAAATAAATTAAAATACACATCTAGAACAAAAGAAATAAGATAAAGTTAGTGTAAGACCCCGAATTTTATGAAATAAAAGTATTCAATTTTTCTTATAATTACAATTCAGTAAATAGTTAAATTGATAAAAAGTTAAAGTTAAGGGTGATATATGAATTTTTTTCAAAAATACGCAAGTGGTTATAAAATATTCATTGTTGTCAGGGAATATTCGTTTGGTCGTGTAATATTCTTTCTGTTGGAGAATATTCGTACGACGGCGCAGCCATTTGTGAGTCCCATAACAGAATAACTGTCGGATGAAGAAAAAGACAAATTAAAGTTTTTATAAATAACGGCGTAGTGGTTACCATTAACACTGTTGGAATACCCGGTGGGTAAAGTAAAGCAATACGTGTTGTTGCACAGTAGCACACGATATTGCACAGTATTTTTGAATTATTGATTCTTACGTAAGAAGGCACTACTTAATAATTATTACAGTAATTATTGTTCAGTATTTTATTGATTCAATAATTACCGCGTTGATATTTTATTTTATTTCAATAATTGTCACTATACAGTATCTTCCATTATCGAAGAAATAATTCATATTATCTGAATAATATTATTAGAAAACATTATTGGCAATGTCTAGAAAGTTCTGTCTAAGGAGAGGTTTGGTCACCTAATTGCGCGCCAGTAAGGAGAAATTCTTATTGGAAAGCCCCCTCTTTCCTAGGAACTGCCTGGTTGTTATTATTGTGATTCTGTAATATTATTTGTGAATAATTAATTATTGATTTATATGATGAGGAAAATATTCATTTTATGTGGATATAGATGGAGAAAATTTTTTAAAGTGACAATTGTTGAAAATTGACATTTTATCTTTTCTGATAAAATAATATTTTATTATATTATTATAATATAATAATGATGATATTTTTACAATGAATGTAGGATATATGAGTATATGAGGAGGAGGAGTATTTTTATTGCAAAAGTTGTTTAAAACATGTTAAACATGTCTGTGGGCCCATTTCTTGACTGAAATTTGATTATAGCCTGTAAAATCGTCCGTATGTGGATTTCGGTCAATTTTTGTTTGGAATTTAAAAAAAATTTCTTCTGCAACGTTGTAAAGAATTGAATTTCCTATAAAAAATGTGAGATTCGAATTTTCTGATAAAAGAGTTATTTATTATGAATTATTGAAGTTCTGAAGTTCCGAAATAATTAATTTTTGAAGTTTTAATTATTTTTAATAAGAAAAACATTTTTTTACATTTTTGGGACTCATTTAACATGTGTTAGGATGGCTGATTTCAGATGCTAGGTGTGCGTAGGAAATTTATATAAATATATTATTAATTTTTTAAATTTTCTACTTTGGTGTTCTAAGCATTTTCCTATAAATAGGGTGCTTAGGTTAGAATTAAAAATCACACCAGAAACTGAAGTTTTCTCTCTATTTCTCTCTCTATTATATCGAGCGTATTTTGTGAGTATTTTAGTACTTCGAGTATTGCTATACGGTGCAAGTTCTTTCACCACTATATCCAGTATTCCAGTCAGAAGTATTATTCTTTCTGAGGTAATGGAGGTTATTTTCTTCTAAAATGATATTATTTCTTCAATATCATTATGCCAGAATGTTGGTTGGAAATTTTTATCAAATTTAGAACATTTTCATGTCAGAATTACTATTCATGAGTTACTATTCACGAGTTACTATTCATGAGTTACTATCCATGAGTTACTATTCACGAGTACTATTCACGAAACGTGATGATATTTTTTGTGAAATTTCTATCTTTTGGTCTCGTAGTTACTATTCACGTATACGGCACTATTCACGAATACGACACTATTCACTGAGAAATAAAATTTTTTCTTTTTATCCAAAATATCTATTCTGGATACTAGCTTTGATTGTATCCATATTTTTATCATTCTTGAATTTTACCCCACTCTGGTTATTTATGAAGTATTTTTGAATGGGAATTGTTTAAAGTACGAATCCTTAATATTTGTTCTTTTGCTTCACTGGATTCGTTCTCTTTATATTTTTCATCATCCTCAGTCCTAAATGATGATATAACTGAATATCTTTGGCCTGTAGTGCAAAGATGAATGATTTCTGATGAATATCTTTGGCCCGTAGTGCAAAGATGAACATGACCAACTGATGAATATCTTTGGCCTGTAGTGCAAAGATGACTTGTTGATGAATATCTTTGGCCTGTAGTGCAAAGATGACTTGTTGATGTATATCTTTGGCCGTAGTGCAAAGATGAATTTATTAGTAAGATTATGAATATGAACTGTGATTTGGTATAACCATAATCTTTGATGTTTCAGGTGATGAAAATTATTTTTGTCCTGGATGAGGAAAGGAATTTAGAACTACAATTATGATTATGAGTTATATACGTGATTGTGGACAGGAATTGTTGATTGATGTTACAGGGATAAAATATTGTTGGTGGACTTTTAACATGGAGAAGATAATAGATTTTATGGTCTATTTGACTCTTCTAATGGATTGGTCGTTCCGCTGCAACTATGGTTGAATTTTTTTTATCATCTACCATATGTTCTAAATCTCTGATTTATTATTGATGAAGGCTATTGATAATTTAATTATCTTTAGTCATGATATTCTTTACTGAGCTAGTTGTGCTCACCCTTTTGTTTCACAATTCCTTTCAGGTAATAAAAGTGTAGCTGGGTCGAGCGGGGGATAGCAAGGGAATAGAACGGCGGTCTATAGATGTTGAGGGTGAGGTTAATTTAACATGGAAGGGTGTTTTTCCACTATCATACAAGATGTCTAATGACATACAACCTCGTGTCATCATAAGACAGAGTTGTGCTCATCCACTTGCTGGGTATATCTACCAGCACTACCTATATGATCTTGGAGTCTATTTGAAATATAACTCTCAATTAGAGACAGTGGAGATAATGATATGTCAAGAGAAAACTCAACATTGTGAAGAATATGATAGTAATCTTCTCGTTTTTCTTTGGGGTCTATTGGGTCAACTAAGGATAATTCTGTGGCCATATGATATTTATCATAACCTAGACGCATGGCCTCCCATGTACGAAGGTTTTCTTGAGCACTTTCTAAAGATTCTAATTTCTAAAACAGTTTTCGATTATACCTTTATGTAAGGTGTCATTATGAGGTGCTGTCCACGGTTGGGACATGAGTCACAGTTGATATATATTTGTATCCAAACTCACAGCATATGTGTTGTTGTATTTTGCACGACAATTGTTGTAATAAAGTTGTAGTTATTTTCTGTACCATGTATTTGGCGACTCAGAATGGGTTGGATGGAATGGACCTATTTTGGGGTCGTTACAGTTAGACTAATTATTTTAATACTCCATAATATTATAAGAAAATAATTAAAGTTTTAAGAAAAAAAAGGAACATAATTTAAAGAAACAAAAATAGTTAAAAATTAAATTTCATCTTCCTCTTCTAACTATGAATGACGGACTTATCAAAAAAAAATGGTATTCTACACCTTATGTACATCAACTCTTTCTCTCATCGTGGACCAAGTCGGAATTACAACCTCTCGTCGGAAATCTAATTTAGAAAATAAGTCCCTATTATACCTCTGTATACTCTCCAAAAAAGAAAAAAACAAAGAAAAGAAGATAAACAAATTGACGATGACGGCGTTCAAAACTACTTATTTCACTTCGAAATGAGAGTGAAATAATTTCTATTAAATCGATTTTTGCAGTAGTCAACAAATCTGAAGGGGTTTAGAATGTTCCAAATAAAATATGATTTAGGAAAATTGATGGATTTAAATTAGCTATGATGTACTTTCTCTTCATACATACATGTTGTAATATTTTGTAATAAAATCACTAATTTATAATATTTTAGATACTTCGATAATGAGAATGTAACAAAAAAAAATTAGTAACCAAAATAAAAATCGACCTCTAATATAATGACCAAAATATCAATTAATCATATTTACATCACCTGCCACATAATTAACACATGTTAACCATTAGTCTAGCTAACATTTCCGTTTATTTTTTGGATGAAATATTAAACAATGACCATTTCGTAACCTTTTTTGAGTATAAAAATGTGTTTGTAACAAAAAAAATTGTTAACCACAATGAACATTGACCCCTAGTACAATAACCATGATATCAATTAGACCAGAAAATAATTGTTATTACAAACGTAATTTTATTTTAATTATAACATAATTGAGGGAAGAAAATGTTATTACAAAATAATTGTTATTATAAACGTAATTTGAATAAGAGAATAAATTATATACATCCGCCCGTAAAAATAAAATTTTACATCTTTCAATAATAACATGACATGTAAGGATTCAGGAGAAAATCAAGGAAAAAAATTTGAATTGTATAGACACGTTTTGTATTTATTATTTACCATAACAAAATTGTTTAACTAACCATATTAGAATCTAAATTTCATGATTTTTTTACCTGAAATTTTCATGTGTCATGTTCTTATTGGAAGATATTAAACTCTAATTTTACCGACCATCTCAATACAATTTATTCTCCATTAAGTATAACGTAACTGAGTGAAGAAAATGTTGTAATATACTATTCCCTCCGTTCTTTAATATATGTCGTTTTAGATTTGTGTACAAGTATTAAGAAAATGATTGTATAGCATTAACTATAATATCAATTGTCTATATTACCCTTCACTAGAAGAAAAAGGGTCATTGGCGACGGGCGTATTGGCGACGGCATATATCCCGTCGATAATGACCTTACTACCGACTGGAACGCCATTGATAATGAGTGCCGTCGATAATGCCATTTTCCATGGGATAATTTGGTGCGAAAATTTGGCGGTGGAGGGAAAACTCACTGGCGACACCGCGACAGAGACATAAGTCAAAGGCGATGGCAAACCCATCGAGAATAACTCAATATCGACGGCCTCATTATCGATGGTTGTGCCGTCAAGAATGAGTTTTATTAATTCAAACCCTGGTTCGCGACGACAACGACTCCTATTATTTTTTCCATCTCTGATATTTGTTTTTCGCTCTCAATTCGTGAATCCCAGCTTGCCCATTTCCTAAATTAATCATCCCATTTCTCCCAATTGATCTTCACAGTTCACCCCATCACCATCCCAATTCCTAAATTAATCATCCCATCGCTTCCTACTGCGCAAAGCTGCTAGAACTCCTCCGGTCCGGCATCCCCTCCAACCGCCACAGCTCCTTTCTGCCGCCTATCCTCCAACCACCACAGCTCTATTCCTTCTTCTTTTGTACTTCTGGTTTCCCCAAAATTGCAAGGTGAAGCTCTTCTTCCCCTAATTTTAGGGTGTTTAATTTGATTTTATTGTTTTGTTTTAGCATTTTTTGTATAGATTTGAGCTCACAAATTTTTACGTATAAACTAGGTTTAAATAAGAATATTGTATTTCTTCTGAGTCTTCACTCTGCATCTTTTCTGGAGTTAACTTGATGTTAGTATAAACTAGGTTGATGATTGTAATTAATATTGCTTTTTCTTTGAGTACTCTGCATTTTTTGTATAAATTTGAGCTCACAAATTTTTGCGTATAAACTAGGTTTAACTTGATGTTAGTGGTGTACTGCATTAGTTTTGTAATTTTATGAGTTCTTGGGATTCCTTGTATATATTGCATGATTTCATATAGTTGAATTGAAAAAAACCTCAACTTGGGAATTTGTGTGTTATTTTTTGTTTTTATTATAGGGTCATTGTGTGGGATGTGTAGGAATTTAAAAGTCTTTCTTTCCGTTTGCTACTGAACTGGGGTTTTCATTACTTTGTGAAGATACCCAATTTCAGTTGAGAATTTCTTGTGCTGAATAAATTAGATTTTTCTTCAATTAAGTTCATTAAAGCTCTAATTTTACATTATTAAATAAAAAGAGGATACTCGGGTGAGATTATTAATACTAAACTCATGTACTTATTCAAATATGACAGTATAATATATATATATATATATATATTGTGACGCCCCCAAAATAGGTATACATCACCCATTCTGAGTCGCCAAATACATGGTACATAAATCAAATACAAACTTGATTATACAACAGTCGGGTAATATACAACAAAACATAGCTGAGAGTTTAAACAAGAATATTGCCTTCTTAGACAATATCCACTCTCAATGGAGTCTTCATTACAATTATTATCACACTATTTCACAGAACAGTGAGGACTACTAAAACAACCATCTGGACCGTCAATCCGTTCCCCGACTCCTCCCAGCTATATTCTCATTTCCTAAAGAGAACAGTGAAAGAAAGGGTGAGCTCAACTAGCCCAGTAAAAAATATTATAACTAAAATAATGTAGAATAAATTATCCTTAGCCTTCAACAGTATAACAACTGATAGAATACAATAGACAACAAGTTTTAGATCAACAACTGCAGCGGAATAAGCAATCCATTAGAAGAGTCAAGTAAAGCATAAAATCTACTATCTTCTATGATTTAAAAAGTTTTTCATCAACTTTATCACTGAGACTCAGCTTAATAAATAAAATCGAATCATCCCTGCATCACGACCAATGATATTCATATAATCATCAATGGTCATGATTATACCGAATAATCCCTGGTCATAATCATACCAACAATCGTCCATCAATGAACTACAGGCCAATGAGGACTTTCACCACATCATTCGTCACATTAAGGTCATGATTATACCGAATAATCCTTGGTCATAATCATACCAAGTCCATCTATGCACGTAAGCCAAAGATGACTTTCATCACAATATAAGCATGAGGATGATGAAAATGACATAATAATTCAATAAAATAAGTTCAAGGATAAATTTTAAAGATTTATAATTTAATTTATCCAGAAATCAATAACGTCCAAATTGTCAACATGATACTGCTTTGTGGAGTAAAATTCAAGAATGCTCAGAAGAATATTTCCATGAAAAGATACTGGATGAAGCGAAAATATCCAGGATATTCTACTAATTTCATGGAGTATAGAAGCCAAAACTTTAACCAACTGAGTATAATAGAATATATGAAACTGCAAATGGATTTTCGCCCGCCATGCGGTAATCCACGTAGACATATCATTTCTATAATTTAATAAGGAATGAATACGAAGGATCATTCACCATGCATGCGGTAGTCCATATAGACAGGTTATTCCAACAGAATAATAAAGAATGGAATAACAAAAGAATTCATCATACATGCGGTAGTCCGCGTAGACAGGTTATTCCAACAGAATAATAAAGAATGGAATGCATGCGGTAGTCCGCGTAGACAGGTTATTCCAACAGAATAATAAAGAATGGAATAACAGAAGAATTCACTATGCATGCGGTAGTCCGCATAGACATGTTATTCCAATAGAATAATAAAGAATGGAATAATAAAAGAATTCACCAGACATGCGATAGTCCGCACAGACAGGTTATTCCAACAGAATAATAAAGAAATGAATAACAAAAGAATTCACCAGACATGCGTAGTCCGCACAAACAGGTTATTCCAACAAAATAATAAAGAATGGAATAACAGAAGAATTAACCAGGCATGCGTAGTCCGCACAGACAGGTTATTCTAACAGAATAATAAAGAATGGAATAACAACCCTTACGAGTATTGAAAGAAATAACTCTCTTCATGAATACGAAATAAATAATACCCCTTACCTTATAAGAAAATTGGATACTAGAATAGTGAGGTAGCAGACTTCTCTTCTTCTTTCTCTGTATAATTTCTTTCTATAATAATTGCTCTATAGATTTAGTGAATTGGTGAAAAATAATGAAGGAGCTTCTATTTATAAGAAAATATAGTTTCAATAATTGCACATTTTGGGACTCAAAATATTACAGTATAATACCTTCCTCTTTTTTTTCATTTTTAATTTAGTCATCCAAGTATTATCAAACTTGCACCACCTCCCCTAATAGTAAATCATGTGAATCAATAGTAAATCATGTGACTCAATAGTTCTAAACATGTGAAAAAAACTAATTACAGTATAGTGCCTTCAACTATATATACCTCCATTTTTAATTTAGTCACGCAAGTATTATCAATTTTGCACCAACTCCCGTAATAGTAAATCATATGAATCAATAGTACACACATGTGAATACATAGTTATAAGCATGTGAATGAATAGAAATTAATTGCTCATTTATCCGGTTAATTACCTGATTGGTCAATATAACCTCTAGACATCAATTATTTATCGAAATAAATGTCGATTTCCACTAACACTAATAATTCTCACACAATAAAACTATCAATTTCATCTTTAATCAACACAAAATTATTTATCATTAATATTATAACTCATAATATTTAACAACTAGGTCGTTCACAGGAAAGAGGGGGCTTTCCAATAAGGATTTCTCCATATTGGCGCGCAATTAGATTATCTAACCTCTCCTTGACAGAACTTCTAGAAATTGTCAATATTGCAAATAATAATATGATTAACTTTGTCGTCTCAATTATTGATTTAATAATATAACATATTAAGCAGATGATACTGTGACAATAATTGAATCAATAATATAAGAGATATGATGCAGCAATTACTGTAGCAATAATTGAGTATAACTGAGTGACTTCTCACGTAAGCATCAATAATTAATACCGTGTGCTACTATACAACCACGCGTATTACTGTACTTTTACTACTGGGTAGTTCAACATTTTTAACGGTAACACTTTCGCCGTTATTTTTATAAAAAGATAATTTTGTCATTTTCTAACTACGACAATATTTTCATTGTGGGGTCCACCAATGATTGTGCCGTCATACGAATATTCCCTATTAAAACGAATATTCCCCGACTAATCGAATATTTATAACAACTTGCATACTTTGCAAAATTTTCAAATATCACCCTTAACTTTAACCTTTTATCAATTTAACCATTTACGAAATATAATAATAATTATAAGAAAATTGAATACTTTCATTTCATAAAATTCGGGGTCTTACATATATATACATATATATAATTATATCTTGTGTTAACCTTTAAAATCTATTTTATTCTCCTTGAGTACTTTCTGAATTGGTTATTTGATGATTGAATTAGATCAAATGTAAACTTTAGTTAATTATACCAAATGGGTAACACATAAGTGGAATTATTTTAATCCATTTATTTAATTTTTTTGAGAAAGTAGTCCTGAACTAATTATTTTTTGCATACATAATTGTACAAGATGTAATATATATTACATTACATGTTCTGTAATAAATTTTTATAATTTAAAGTTGAGAGATAAGAAAAGCTATTGATTCTATGAACTTGCTTCCTTTCTGTATGAGTGATATTGCAAATAGTTTTATTAAAATGCCTTTTTCTTATGTGTACTAAGGGTGTTGTACCAAATGCTACTTTAATATATCTCCACCCAAGTATATGTTATTACTTGAAATTCAATGATTCTCATGTTAAAAATGTAACATGTGTACTTTTGGTTAAGATACATCGATGTTATTGAGATATATCTATATGAAATGAATATAATGTTTTCTCAATATAAATAGCACCGCATATTTGTTTCCATTTTATTGCTTAATTAAAATGGTAGCATTGTGTTATTTTAAATATGTTCTAGAGGATTATTTAATCTGTAGTCTTTGATTTAGTATACTTATGAGAATCGATGAATCAATTTCTTTTATTGTGGTTCATAATTAATTTTTAAGATAGTATTCAATTTCATACGTGCATATTTTTATATAGTTTAGGAAGCATAGAAACCCGTTTGAGATTCACTTAGTAGGAGTGGATCTCAAATAGTCCCCGTTTTGGGACTATACTTGTATGTTTCCATCTCACTTAGGTCAGTGTTAACAACTTGAGCACGTTTTTATATTTTTTGAATTTTCGGTCAGTATATATCTCTTGATGTTCTTCGGGTGCATATTTAGACTACGATGTGTTAGTCTATTTCGTATACTTGAAGACCATGGGGAGGTACTATCGAAATTTTTGAAAAATTTAAAGATGTGTTCAAGTTGTTGGCATCAGTGAGGCGACACATCTGGGAATGGGATAGAAGCCTGACCCGTTAGAGTGGGAAATGAAGTTAGAAAACTCATAAGCTTGCATATATATTAACTTGGAGACTTGATTGTGTTTGTCTAACTTTCCATATATATAGCAGACAGTTGTTCGAGATGTCTGTTGATCGAAGTTGGATGGAACGTAGGGTAGCCACTGATAGGAGTGGGCTTAGCTCTGAGTATCGTAGTGGGTTTGAACAATTTCTCAACTTCGCATTTGAGTAAGTCAACGGTGATGAGATCAGATGTCCTTGTAAGAGGTGTGTGAATAAAGTGTGGTAGGAAAGGAGTGATGTCATGTGCAACTTATTTGCGTATGGGTTCAATCAGGGTTATACGACATGGATCTATTATGGGGAAACCTGGTTGGATGAACATGAATCAGAATCGAAATTCAGAGGTGACAAAATCTTTGACTGTACTAACATGATAGTCGAAGCTGCTGGTTCATACTTCTATTAGAATATTGATAGGGATGGCAGTAGCGTCGAGCAAGAGCCAAATGATGGGGTTAAGGTTTCTATGAGTTATTGCATGAAGCAGCGACGCCACTGTATGACGGGCACGAAAAGCACACCGTCTTATCTGCCGTGACTAAGTTTTTACACTTCAAGAACGAGCATGACTGTAGCGAGAGAGGTTTTAATGAACTGTTAAGCATTGTGAAGGAGTGCTTACCTGTAAGCAATAAGTTACCGGAGTCGTACTATTATGTGAAGAAAATGGTCAAAAGGCTCAATCTAGGGTATGAGAAGATTGATGCTTGTGAAAATGATTGTATGTTGTATTACGGTGATGTCAAAAAGATAAGAGGTCATATGATATTCGTGGTACAAGTATATACTGTGAACAACGGAAGAAAAAGGGAAAAGACGTGCCGAGAAAGATCTTACGTTACTTTCTCATTGCCCTGAGGCTTCAGCGGTTGTTCATGTCAACACATACCGTCGAGGATATGATCAGGTGGCACTCTACACGGGACGTGACTCGATTCCGATATACGGAGCCCGATTTCGAGTCCCGTCCGCCTAACTTGAAGAACGAAAACT
Organism: Panax japonicus; assembly: GCA_020205505.1. Taxonomy (NCBI): domain Eukaryota; kingdom Viridiplantae; phylum Streptophyta; class Magnoliopsida; order Apiales; family Araliaceae; genus Panax; species Panax japonicus. Next base: position 14,242 of record JAINUV010000797.1, read on the forward strand.
AAAATTGTAAGACCCCGAATTTTACGAAATGAAAGTATTCAATTTTTATAATTATTATTCTATTTAGTAAATGGTTAAATTGATAAAAGGTTAAAGTTAAGGGTGATATGTGAAAAGTTTTCAAAGTAAGTAAGTTGTCATAAAATAATCGGTGGTAAAAGTACAGTAATACGCGTGCTTGAATAGTAGTACACGGTATTAATTATTTATGCTTACGTGAGAAGTCACCCAGTTATACTCAATTATTGCTACAGTAATTGCTGCATCATATCTCTCATATTATTGATTCAATTGTTGTCACAGTATCATCTGCATAATATGTTATATTATTAAATCAATAATTGAGACGACAAAGTTATTCATATTATTATTTGCAATATTGACAATGTCTAGAAGTTCTGTCAAGGAGAGGTTAGGTCATCAAATTACGCGCTAATAGGGAAAAATCCTTATCAAAAAGCCCCCTCTTTTCTGGGAACAACCTGGTTGTTAAATATTGTGAGTTATAATATTAATGATGAATAAGTTCGTATTGATTAAAGATGAAATTGATAGTTTCATTGTGTTAAGATTATTAGTGTCAGTGGAAATCGACATTTATTTCGATAATAATTGATGTCTAGAGGTTATATTGACTAATCGGGTAATTCACCAGATAAATGAGCAATTAATTGCTATTAATTCACATGCTTATAACTATGTGTTCACATAATTGTACTATTGATTCACATGATGTACTATTAGGGGATGTGGTGCAAGTTTGATAATACTTGCAGGACTAAATTAAAAATAAAGGAAAAGATGAAGGTATTATACTGTAATATTTTGAGCCCCAAAATATGCAATTATCGAAACTATATTTTCCTATAAAAAGAAGCTCATTCTTCCTTCATTTTCACCAATTCACTAAGTCTCACAAGTGCAATTATTATAGAGAGAAATTATAGAGAGAAAGAAGAAGAGAAGTCTGTTACCTCACTATTCCAGTATCCAGTTTTCTTCTAAGGTAAGGGGTATTACTTTTTTCGTATTAATGAAGAGAGTTATTTTCTTTCAATACTCGTAAGGGTTGTTATTCCATTCTTTATTATTCTATTGGAATAACCTGTCTAAGCAGACTACCGTATACATGGTGAAATTCTTCTATTATTCCATTCTTTATTATTCTGTTAGAATAACCTGTCTATGCGGACTACCGCATGCATGGTGAAATTCTTCTGTTATTCCATTCTTTATATTCTGTTGGAATAACCTGTGTACTCGTACTACCGCATTCATGGTGAAATTCTTCCGTTATTCCATTCTTTATTATTCTGTTGGAATAACTTGTCTACGCGGACTACCGAATGCATGGTGAAATTCTTCCGTTATTCCATTCGTTATTATTCTGTTGGAATAACCTGTCTACGCGGACTACCGCATGCATTGTGAATGACCCTTCATATTCATTCTTTATTAAATTATGAAAATGATCTGTCTATGTGGATTACCGCATGGCGGATGAAAATCCATTTGCAGTTTCGTATATTCTATTATACTCATATGAGATATCATTTCTTTTGCACTCATTATGAAATATCTTTTTCTTTGGTATTTTTTTGTACGAGTTTCTATTCACCCGGTTACTATTCACTCTAGTATTATTCACTCGGGTATTCGGGGCACTTTTCGTGCTGGAGTACTATTCATGAGTTACTATTCACTCTAGTATTATTCACTCAGGTATTTGGAGCACTTTTCATGTCGGGGTTCTATTCATGAGGTACTATTCTCGAAGTACTATTCATAAGGTACTATTTACGGAGTACTATTCACCTAAAAAATATATTTCTTTTCTGTCTAAATTATTTTTGGTATATGAATATTATTCTTGAATTTTACTCCACAAAGCAGTATCATGTTGACAATTTGGATATTTTTAAACTCTGGATAAATTTAAAGTCTTTAATATTTATCCTTGATTTCGTTTGATTAATGCTAATATCATTGTCATCATCCTCATGCTTATATTGTGATGAAAGTCATCTTTGACTTACGTGCATAGATGGACTGTTGATTATTAGTTTTACAGTTGTATATTTTTCGCTTACGTGCAAAGATGGATTGTTTATTATTGGTTTTATAGTTATATATCTTTGGTTTACGTGCAAATATTGACAGGTGTATGACATGATCATAACCACTTGTGATAATAACAAATATCCTTGGCCCGTAGTGCATGGATAATTAGATTATGTAATTGGCAGGATCATGACCATTAGTTAACAGTTGAATGTCTTTGGCCGTAGTGCACTGACAGACAATTGATTGGTATGATCATGACCATTGGTCTTATAGTTGAATATCTTTCGCCCATAGTGCAAAAGTAGACAACTGATTGGTATGATCATTGTTATTACATTTGAATATCTTTAGCCTTTGGGGTAAGAATTTTTGAGTAAATGTTCTATTAAGCCTTTGTGGCACGGAGGAACTGTTGATTCACATTATTATAAACATGAATTGTGAATTTAACTAAAATCGTTGGTGGTTCAGGTGAAGACAGGTGATGAAAGTTATCTTTATCTTGAGTATAATAAAGAAATGTTAATGGGTATTACAGGGATAAAATTGATGATAAACTTTTAAATCATAGAAGAAAGTAGATTTTATGCTCCACTTGACTCTTCTAATGGATTGCTTATTCCGCTGCAGTTGTTGATCTAAAACTTATTGTCTATTATATTCTATCAGTTGTTATTCTGTTAAAGGATAAGGATAATTTATTCTGCATTATCTTAGTCATAATATTTCTTACTGGGCTAGTTGAGCTCACCCTTTTGCTTTCTTTTTCTCTTTAAAAAATGAGAATATACCTGGGACTAGTTGGGGAATGGAGTGACGGTCCGAGATGGTTTCATTAGTAGTCCTCACTATTCTGTGAAATAGTGTGATAATAAATGTAATGAGGACTCCATTGAGTATGGATATTATCTAGATGACAATATTCATATTAAAACTCTCAGATTATATTTTATCATATTTTTACACGACAGTTGTATAATTAAGTTGTATTTAATTTTTGTACCATGTATTTGGCTACCCAAGATGGGTGATGTATACCTATTTTAGGGGCGTCACAGTTGGTATCAAAGCTTAGGGATATGATCCCTGGCTAAGATGTGATGCTAGAACTAGGAGGGGAGAGACGGGTAATTTCTTCGCTAGTATGACCTACCTAAGGTTATTTGTTGTTTAATTGGTCGGTCAGAATATAGAGATAATATGTGGCATGTCAATTAACCCTTATTTTGAAACTATATTCTAGAATGATATCTGAAATACAGGAGATGAGAAATGGGAAAATCATGACAGAGAGGAAATAACCGGGAATGTACAATCCGAAAAGAAAGCAAGTTATTCTCATCTCTTCGAACTACAAGGTACGTAAATTTTGATGAAGAAATTTCATAAGGAGGGGAGATTGTAAGACCACAAATTTTACAAAATGAAAGTATTCAATTTTTATAATTATTATTCTATTTAGTAAATGGTTAAATTGATAAAAGGTTAAAGTTAAGGGTGATATGTGAAATTTTTTAAAAGTAAGTAAGTTGTTATATAATAATCGGTGGTAAAAGTACAGTAATACGCGTGCTTGAATAGTAGCACACAGTATTGATTATTGATGCTTACATGAGAAGTCACTCAGTTATACTCAATTATTGCTACAGTAATTGCTGTATCATATCTCTCATATTATTGATTCAATTGTTGTCACAGTATCATCTGCATAATATGTTATATTATTAAATCAATAATTGAGACGACAAAATTATTCATATTATTATTTGTAATATTGACAATGTCTAGAAGTTCTGTCAAGGAGAGGTTAGGTCATCTAATTGCGCGCCAATAGGGAGAAATCCTTATCGGAAAGCCCCCTCTTTCCTAGAAACAGCCAGGTTATTAAATATTGTGAGTTATAATATTAATGATGAATAAGTTCGTGTTGATTAAAGATGAAATTGATAGTTTCATTGTGTTAGGATTATTAGTGTTAGTAGAAATCGACATTTATTTTAAAAATAATTGATGTCTAGAGGTTATATTGACCAATCGGGTAATTCACCGGATAAATGAGCAATTAACTGCTATTAATTTGCATGCTTATAACTATGTGTTCACATGATTGTACTATTGATTCACATGATATACTATTAGGGGAGGTGGTGCAAGTTTGATAATACTTGCTGGACTAAATTAAAAATGAAGGAAAAGATGAAGATATTATACTGTAATATTTCGAGCCCCAAAATATGCAATTATCAAAACTATATTTTTCGATAAATAGAAGCTCATTCTTCCTTCATTCTCACCAATTCACTAAGTCTCACAAGAGCAATTACTATAGAGAGAAAGAAGAAGAGAAGTCTCCTACCTCACTATTCCAGTATCCAGTTTTCTTCTAAGGTAAGGGGTATTACTTTTTTCGTATTCATGAAGAGAGTTATTTTTTTTCAATTCTCGTAAGGGTTGTTATTCCATTCTTTATTATTCTGTTGGAATAACCTGTCTACGCGGACTACCGCATGTATGGTGAAATTCTTCTATTATTCCATTCTTTATTATTCTGTTGGAATAACCTGTCTACGCGAACTACCGCATGCATGGTAAAATTATTCTGTTATTCCATTCTTTATTATTTTGTTGGAATAACCTGTCTACGCGGACTACCGCGTGCATGGTGAAATTCTTCCTTTATTATTCTGTTGGAATAACTTGTCTACGCGGACTACCGCATGCATGGTGAAATTCTTCCATTATTCCATTCGTTATTATTCTGTTGGAATAACCTGTCTGCGCGAACTACCCCATGCATGGTGAATGACCCTTCATATTCATTCTTTATTAAATTGTGGAAATGATTTGTCAACGTGAATTACCGCATGGCGGATGAAAATCTATTTGCAGTTTCGTATATTCTATTATACTCGTATGAGATATCATTTCTTTTGTACTCGTCATGAAATATCGTTTTTTTGGTATTTTTTTCTACGAGTTACTATTCACGGGTTACTATTCACCCGATTACTATTCACTCTAGTATTATTCACTCGGGTATTCGGGGCACTTTTTATGCCGGAGTACTATTCATGAGTTACTATTTACGGGATACTATTCATCCGATTACTATTTAATCCAGTATTATTCACTCAGATATTTGGGGCACTTTTCATGTCGGGTACTATTCATGAGGTACTATTCTCGAAGTACTATTTATAGGGTACTATTCATGGGTAATTCACCTGAAAAATATATTTCTTTACTGTCCAAATTATTTTTGGTACATGAATATTATTCTTGAATTTTACTCCACAAAGCAGTATCATGTTGACAATTTGGATATTTTTAAACTTTAAATAAATTTAAAATCTTTAATATTTATCATTGATTTCGTTTGATTAATGCTTATATCATTTTCATCATCCTCATGCTTATATTGTGATGAAAGTCATCTTTGACTTACGTGCATAAATGGACTATTGATTATTGATTTTATAGTTGTATATTTTTAGCTTACGTGCAAAGATGGACTGTTGATTATTTATTTTATAGTTGTATATCTTTGGCTTACGTGCAAAGATTGACAGGTGTATGACATGATCATAACCACTAGTGATAATAACGAATATCCTTGGCCCGTAGTGCATGGATAATTCGATGATGTGATTGGCAGGATCATGACCATTAGTTAACAGTTGAATGTCTTTGATCGTAGTGCACTGACAGACAATTGATTGGTATGATCATGACCATTGGTTTTATAGTTGAATATCTTTTAGCCCGTAGTGCAATGGTAGACAACTGATTGGTATGATCATTGTTATTATATTTGAATATCTTTAGCCTTTGGGGTAAGAATTTTTGAGTAAACGTTCTATTAAGCCTTTGTGGCACGGAGGAACTGTTGATTCACATTATTATAAACATGAATTGTGAATTTAACTAAAATCTTTGATGGTTCAGGTGAAGACAGGTGATGAAAGTTCTCTTTATCTTGAGTATAATAAAGAAATGTTAATGGGTATTACAGGGATAAAATTGATGATAAACTTTTAAATCATAGAAGATAGTAGATTTTATGCACTACTTGACTCTTATAATGGATTGTTTATTCTGCTGCAGTTATTGATCTAAAACTTGTTGTCTATTATATTCTATTAGGTGTTATACTGTTGAAGGCTAAAGATAATTTATTCTGCATTATCTTAGTCATAATATTTCTTACTGGACTAGTTGAGCTCACCCTTTTGCTTTCTTTTTCTCTTTAGGAAATGAGAATATAGCTGGGACTAGTTGGGAAATAGAGTGACGGTCTGAGATGGTTGCATTAGTAGTCCTCACTATTCTGTGAAATAGTGTGATAATAAATGTAATGAGGACTCCATTGAGTGTGGATATTGTCTAGATGACAATATTCGTATTAAAACTCTCAGATTATATTTTGTCGTATTTTTATACTACAGTTGTATAATTAAGTTGTATTTAATTTTTGTACCATGTATTTGGCGACCCAAGATGGGTGATGTATACCTATTTTGGGAGCGTCACAAAAATAATGTAAATATATTTTCATTTTGATTTTGTTATTAATATTTTAATTTTGTAGGGTCTTGTTGACGAGACTCGTGGAGGTGGAGGTGGAGGTGGAGGCACTGGTGATGACCGCCGAGCTGATGACGAGCAGCCTCCTCCAGTACAGGGTGATGACCGCCGAGTCGATGACATGGAGACATGCGACTAGTTGTAGTTAGTTTAGTTTATGTTATATTCTGAGTTTCATGTATGTAGTTGTACAGTTTTTGAGTTGTACAGACGACCATTATATATTTGATCTATATATTTGATTTGGATTACTATTTCAATGGTGAATTGTATGATATTTGCTTGTTATTTGATGGTTGTTATTAGTTTATAACAGGTGTACGTTTATATTTGTAAATGAACAGGGAAATTTTGAAATTATAAAAAAAAAATCAAAATGTATATAGTCATTGCCGACGGGGGTAATGGCGACGACAAGGCCGTCGCTAATGACATATAACGACAGTCATGAGTTAAAGGCATTGCTGACGGACATAAAAGTCATTGCCGACGGCCATGCCTTCGGAAATGCGGTTTTCCCTCAAAAAATTTGTAGAGTCATTGTCGACGGACTCGCCGTCGCTAAAGCCGTCGGGATTGATATTTTGCCGTCATCAATGACAATGATGCCGACGGCTGGCGACAGAAACCAGGGGCGACGACCTGTGGGGCGACGGGTGTGCCGACGGCATATGCCGTCGCCAATGATATCAATGTCGACGACACTATAGTCATAGGCGACGGCTGTACTCGTCGGCAATGACTGATTTTTTTGTAGTGCTTGTATTGAAAGAAGATATTGTTATTTATTGGACAGAAAATAGTGAGAGAATCAAAGTTGTATTTAATATTTGGGGTAATATTGAAAATTAAACAATTAATGTTTACTTGAAATTACTTATAGTAAGGAACAAAAATATTTCTCTAAAACGACTTATATTAAGAAATGGAGGGAATAATATGTAACATGAACGTGATAAACATATACGGATATAACCCGAGTCAAACATCCATAAACTATCCATGTAAAAACTAATTCATATTTTATAAAAAAAATAATATAACTTGAGACAAAAACATCCATAAACTATCCATGTAATTATTTATACCTTTGTTTGCAAGTATACGTAATAATAAATTATGAAAATTATTAAATTCACAACAAAAAAATATTATTTTCACAATAAAAATGTCGATGCAGATGTATAGCGACGGTTCCATAAATTATCCACATAATTATATACGTATTAGACCATACCATTGCAACTAATCGCAACAAAAATGGACACAATTTCATCACAATATACCATACTCTTATGTAAACTTTGATACAAATGATAAGTTACATTGCCTTGCCTAATTGTAGGATTTTCACTTCTAAAATCACAAAGATGTTCACAATGAACAATAATTATTTCAGCAAATGAGTACGTAAATGAATTTTGGGCTCCCATTTTGTGTCAATGGCATTATAACAAACAGGCCCATCTAAAGGATCCTCTACCTTTAACCTGCTCCTTGGAAGAAAGAAGAAATGCAAACCAACAAAAGAGAAATGCAACTCCACATATTAAAATATTCCCTTGAATCATTCTTCTCCTTCGAACCAAGTTGTTAATAAAAACAAGGCACCAACCAGTCATCATTTATCAACTAAAACAAAACAGTAATGTACTAGATGTGCATAATTAATGATGACTTCACCATATTCGTCTCGACAATAGTATCAAGATGGCGAAGATGATACCCAAATTTGCTGAACCAAAATGAATTCGTTAGGATCGACAGTCCTAAATAAAGATTAAGAACTACATTTATAATGTTCTAGGATAAACTTTTCTGCATAAGATGGATACTTTTGTCGAATGTATGCTCGAATACACTTTCGGTAAGAGAAGTCTATCCATCCACCATCAACCCTAATTACAAATAAGTACCTTGACTGTCTAAACTGTGTATGCCGATCAACCTAGGCCAAGAAAGAAAAGTTTAAGAGCATGTTAGATGACTAATATAACTGCAAATGCTAATATAAAAAATAGTCAATATAATGATCAATATCTGTCAGCCAGTGTTGGCCAAGCATTTTGCTAGGTTCCTCATAAAAACAGCTCAAATCTGAAGTAAACCAGACAACAAGAGCCATTTAGCTCTCAGCATCATTATATTAATAGGGGCCTAGGGGGTAAAGGACTGAACTATCCAAAACAATACTGAACCATCGTCCTGGGTTTTGTAAGGCCCAGGGTAAAAAATTTCAAGTGTGCCCCTTTATACAAATTAAACAAAAAAATAAAAATAAATTATCAACTAATTAATTTTATTAAAATTATAAGAATTTACAAAAGATAAGTAAAAACACTTTGGGGTCTCGTTAAAAAACTTGTTTGGGGGAAATCTAATGGGACAAAACCCCAAACGAAGGGAAAAGAGTACCCCGAATTGTAAACATTGCATTAAAAACGAAGAACAAGAATCTTAGCCAAGTTTTATGTTGAATCAAATAATAACTAAGAAAAGTTAACAAAAATATATATTTCAATTTACAAAATTTATATATCTAGATTCTATATGTATCTTTAAAAAAAATTACCTTCAAAGAAAGACACTTATCTAGCTGGTGAATGATTTATTTTCTAACTTTGTTGGAGAAGAGGAGAATCGAAAAAAAAAATTGCTTGCGTTGCGTTATGAACCGAGAGGGTCGAAGGGTTTTTCCTTCTTTTTGTGGCTAAAAGTCTATTTTGATTCTCCATATTTATTGATTTGTTTTATATTATATTTTATAATTAATTTTTTATTTTTTTACACATATATACATAATTTTTTTAAAAAAATTGGATTCTCTTCAGCTTTGGGCCTTGGGCTTAGCCCTGGTAGACCTGGCTCTGGGCCGGCTCTGTGAACCATTATACTTAAAAAACTGCAACGACGACATATTACAAAATCTATCAATTTATCAATTGCTCCATAATTCGGATAAATTTTTTACTTGTATTAATCATTATACTCTCTTTGTTCAAAGTATAAGGATCAATTTTGGCTTTTTGAGATTATTTTATGACATTTTCAAATTTCAAACTGATGTGATACATTTAAATTTATTTTAAATTAATAAATCTTCTAATATTAGTATTTTTGTTAGAAAGTTATCAATATTCATAATTGTATTGACTAATATTAAATGAATTTATATCATTTTTAAGTTTGAAAATAACTTCAATTAATCTCATAGGGGCAAAATTAGTCTTATATTTTGAAGCGAAGGAAGTATGACCTAATTAAACTCTAGTCATCCAAATTATGTTTATGAATAGGTTAACTAAACAAAAATGTTAATTAGTGTACTTGATGCAGGATTAATGAAAAATAAACTAGAATTTAAACTCCACGTTTAAACCACTAGGATCTCTTAAGTGTATCAACTCCACGCATCAACACCAAGATGGATAAAATACCTCTGCGAGTATGATACCTCTATGGTATGAATAAAATAATCAACTTCAATATCAATATTCTGTAGTTTAAATGAATTGTGGGGATTACATCACTATTTAAAGAGACACAAAACCCTAATATTACTTGTGGAATAATAAAAGTACTAAACGACTAAAATACCCTTATTAATAATTCCTAATCACTAATTAATGTCCTAAATCTCACTAATAAATAAAATACATAAATCACATACACTTTTACATTAAACATAAAAAAATACTCCAAATAATGATTATAAAAGAAATCCTTCTTTGTTCTTGACTTGAGTCTGGAGTCCTCGTCATTCTCTTGTTGGAGAAATTCGACCTCGAGTTTTATAATATGATAGAATAATCCATGAACTCCTCTACAACGAAAGAACATTTTGAAACACTTTTTACAACATCACGTGGTAAGGCTCAAATTTTTTTGGAAAGGGAACTGATGAGAGCATTGCTTTTGTATTCAAAGGTGCTAAAAAGAAGCTTTCTGGAACAACGAAATTAACAATGTCAACTTCGATTGGATCAACTTCTCGAATCATCCTTTCTTCGGTAACGAACAACTTAAAAGTAATTTTAGAAGTTTTCTTAATCTGTTACTCATACATAATCTCTGGTTCAACTTTTGGAACTTCAAGAATTTCCATGGACACGTCACAACTGTTTGTAGCCCCAAAATTTGGAATCTTTTATAGCCCACAAGTCAATAAGGCCTTTTATAGAAGATGTCATCTTTTAATAAAGAGAGATTATCAAGCATAGAATAACATATAAAAATTACTTCATATGTAGCCTTTTGAAGTTCTCTTGCTTTAACTTGTTGACATTTCCTTACTTTAACTTTTCATTGTTCATCTTGATATCGACGTTGTAATTTTCCAAGGTAATCTTGTGCATCAACCATATCCATCTAAGTTGTTTCTTCTTGTGTTTCAAATATCTATGACCACATGTATTATTAAGGTAGTATATTCAGTCACTTTAATCGTCAAAAAACCAAATATACTCTTTTGTTTTGACAATCAATTCTTTAGTGGCTTGAGACAATAAGTTATAAAACAAATAAAAAAAACTTTTTTTTTGATAACTTAAGGGCCTGACTGAAAAGAAAATAGAAAACAGGGGCTAAAGTACGAATGCAGAAAGTGTAGGGGTTTATTTGAAATGATAAAAGGATATAAGTGAAAATTATAGAAACTATGGGCAAAACTGAAATATTAGATGAAACTATGGGGAGCAAAAACTGTAATTTTGGTAAAAATATTTGTATGTTAGATATTATAGTTACCACTCATATCATATTAGAGACCGCAACATACAACAATAATTTCTCTCTTCTACCTTTCTTCTTTTTCCCTTTTTTTTGAACATTGAATCACGATGAACAGTAATTTCGGTCGACGATGATTTTTTTTATTTTTTGAAAATCCAAGATCTCCCAAAAAATAAGAAATTGATAGAGAAACCTTAGCCTATGATACCAAAAATGATGCATGACAAATTTAGGATGAAGAATACTAGGATTTAAAGTCCACGTTTAAACCACTAAGATCTCTGAAGTGTATCAACTCTACGTATCAACAACAAGATGGATAAAATACCTTTACAGTATGATACCTCAACAATATTAATAAAATAATCAACTTCAATATCAATAGTATGTAGTATAAATGACTTGTGAGGATTACATCACTATTTAAAGGACACGAAACCCTAATATTACTCGGAAAATAATAAAAGTACTAAACGACTAAAATACCCTTATTAATAATTCCTAATCACTAATTCATGCCCTAAATTCCCACTAATAAATAAAATAAATAAATTACATCAACTACTTTTACATTAAATATAATAAAACTCCAAATAATAAATATATAAATTCCTTTTTTATTCTTGACTTGGAGTCCCCATCAGTACGGGCTTGACACATCATGGGAAACAATAGAGATGAGAGAAGATTTTCAATGCAGGGTGCTTTGGTATCAAGCTTAATTTGATAGACTTAACTAATAAGATGAATATAACAAACCACAAGTGAATGTGTCCTATGAAATAAAAGGATTTGTGGATTGAAATTTGGGTGATGTTGTGTGACCCCTCACCTCACCAGACTTATTGTAATTTTAAGGATTTTAGGAAGGTAAATTCACTTGATAGTGATCATGCTCGGCTAATTTAGACCAAAAATATTTTGCGACTCCTGTCTGAACATTCAAAAACATAGTACACTTTCATTTAGGAACATTAAATATGGAGATCCAAAACTTTTTCTCCTAATTTACTTAAATTTCTATTCAACAAGCATGATTGCAACTTTGCTTTATGATTTATAAATGAAAAACATACTTTATATAGCCTTGGGCTATACCTATACAATCAATGACAAAGTCAAAATCTAAAGGAAGGCTAAGATCGACTATCTGAAATCAACCTCTAAACTATCAAGGATAATTTTTACAAAGTATAATAATCACATAAGTAAATCTAGAACAACATAAGTAAATCAAGAACATTATATTAGGTAATATATAGAAGAAGATTCTTGGGAATGTGATGCGGAGGGAATAAGAAAATTAAAAAATTTATAACTATTGTTGTATTGTTATTATTTATATTAAATAAGATATTCTAGGAGTTTTAATTATAGTAGTAGATTTTAATTAGGAGATTACTTTTTTTTATAGTAAGATTTTTTACTTGGTCGTTAAATTGTAGATTTCCTACATAATTCTTTATTGTTTTTCATATTATTAAATTATTGATTGAAATTTAAGTTTCGTGCTTTTATGTGTTTCTCTAGGGGATATGTACTCTTATTCCTTGTTTTCACCTAGTCTTACATCAGAATGTCAACTAAGGTAGCCAAATGAGCGCATTGTGGATGTCAAATGGTCATAGCATAATCTCGTTGAGATGATCTTGTTGTGACACTACGCTTAAAAACAACTCAACTAGTTTTAATTGTATCACAACTATTCCATATTCCAAATAAACGTATTTTAACCAATTAAGAAATTCCAAAAAAAAAAAACTATCCCTACCACACTCCATACCACTTCGTACCATGAAATGTGATGTTTTCTTTCTTCATTTTGTTCCATGTGCCGCATCGAACCACAATTTAAGTAACATTGGCCTGGACCATGTTTAATCATGTATATCTATTTTTATTTTATGTTTTGATAGACATCATGTATATCTATCTTCAGATTGTGACGACCCAAAATATTCGTATTGAGAAGGGTGCTGGGAAAAGGTTAGGGAATAGTGTACCAATATATTATGTATGATAATACTGATTTTTATATTGGTGCGTAAAGGGGAAAAATAGTAGAAAGAGTTGCAAAAGCGATAATCAAGGCTAATTGGAAAAATCTGGTGGAAAACTGAAGTCATGGGGTGGATCATAGATGCGTGGTCTGTGTGATAGAGGGTGCTTTATGCAGAGAATCCTGAACTTGCATAAGATGGCTATGGATGCATAACGCACCATAGGAGGAATTCAGGATAAGGAGTTGAAGGAGATAGACTTTTTGCTGTTTCGTCTGTTAGAGGTTGAGTTCTCTCAAGATGAGATTACTTGGGAAGAAAAGAGGGTTCAGAACTTTCTCAATTAAGTCTAATTATGCATTCTCTAGGAAAGCAGAGCTGGAGACTTTCCTTCGAAAAGCATTTGGAGGGCATGGGCTCCTCAAAAGATTTCTTTTTAGTCTTGGTTAGCAACTCTTGGTTCTATATCGATCACAACAATTTGAAGTGGAGGCACAAGCTGCAAGTTTAATTTCAAAGAACGGTTGACCATTGCGCACCCATTAGAAATTCCCACTAGAAGCATGGTATATTGTTCATGTTTCACATACTTGCAATGAGAATATCGGGTAAAGCTTTTCAATATAAATACTTTTAAGATGAATCTAAATTCTAACATAAAATAGTTATATGTTTTATTAATTATTCCTGTTATATGTATGCTCTGGCCTCCTTGGCCTTTCTCCAAAGATAAAAAATATGTCAAATATCTAATCCATGTAGGAGCATTAGACTGGTGGGCAAGTAGCGGAGCTACATGTTGGGATGGGAGTAAAATTATCCCTCCAAAAAAGAATTTTAAAACCGATTTAGCATTGAAATTTTTTAATATGGTACCCCCAATTTTAATAAATATGCATCTCTGATCTATAAAATCATCAAAATAAGTAACGCAATTTATAAATGAGTCAAAATAGATACCCCACTTTTCAAGAAAAAGGAAAAAAAAACACTCAACATCGTTGCCTAATTTAATTTTTTCTGTAGTTCCTTGAAAATATTAAAAGCCCCCCAATCTCTCCCCCCCTCCCCCCTCCCCCCTCCCCCCTCCCCCCTCCCCCCTTATTTTTATGAAAGTCTAGCTCCACTACTTTTAGCTAATTGCAAAGTTCATTTCTATCCACTAGATGGGGGTAAGGAAAAATAAAATGGCTCAACGAATGCATTGGATACTGTTATTGTGGTTAATGTATAAGTGGATAAATGTGGACTCTAAATTACAGAGTGAAGTATAACAAGCATGTCAAGCAGTATGCATATTAGCACCAAAAGAACTTATACAATATGTTTGTGTCATGTAGTGGCCTTGAGACTTCAAAATGTTCAATGATCTACCTTTGAAATAAAAAACTAGTTTTTTATTTTATGTTTAAATTTTGGGCATGGCAATCCCAATATGAGTTCATATAATCAGGAATTGTTCAGGAAGCTTTTACGTTTAGCGTGTGTGTGAATATATATATTTTAAATTTTTTATTAAAAAAAAGGGTAAATAGAAGCATACAGTTCGTGTATACCTTTTCTTCATCACTAAGGTTCTTAATTGATTTGCTAACATAATTCTTCTTACAAAAAAGGATGGGTAAAATATTCATAAGAAACTGAAAGGAAAAAAGAGCAGCTTAACATAATCTGGTGGAGAAAAGCTGGGTAATTAGATTACCTTAAAACCAGCAGACCACAATAAAATAGTCTGAAAACCATTGTGTTAAGGATCAAATTGATTACATCACATATGAAAAGCTTACACGACATTCGTTTATTTTCAAAACTGTAGGGTCACTTCAATCTATCACGACCGATGGTCCATATATGTAAATCAAAGATGCATTGTTCTTATGTACATATTTCGGGTCCAAATTTGGGGATATGAATTCCTGTTTGTGATTTTGCAGAAATACAACCAGGCTCCAGCTAACAGGTTTTATAGTACTGCAAATCCATCATAGACTACAAAGGATCAATTTACGCCACCAATCAAGTTTGTTTTGGTACCAAATTAGGAAAGATGGTGTGCCAAAAAGAAAAAGAAAAATAAATACTTCATATAGTCATTATCACTGCAAAGATTTATTTTGTTCAGCCAAAGATACACATGTGCACAGAGCAGAAATGTTGAGAACAATTAGTCAACAAAGACAAATTGTGGCCTTACAATATAAAACTGATGAAGAATAACATGCAAAATGATCTTGCACATCACATGATTACAGCATGAAAAAAGAACTTTAATATGATTAAATTTCTAGTGAACTTGGCCAATAAAGAAATATTCTCCTTTTAAGTAAAATAAATAAAATAAATATTTCATGAAATATTTGTGCAACTTACCATTATAGAATCAAGTTCACATCCAATTTTATCTTCAGAATGAGGATGATATGGTAGAAGCTTCTCTACCACAATTTCTCATCTTCCGCTGTAAGAGTTTCTCCATCAAAATACCTAAGGGAAAGAATAGCATTCAATATATCGAAATCATTTGAAAAATCACTCACGAGAGAAGCATAATTTTCAAACATTGCAATATAGAGCAATCAGTATAGGCTAAATTGCACATCTCTTATGAGATCACCAGAAAAATAACCTGTGTGCTCCAGTTTCAATTCTAAACAAGGGGGAGAGACCCTGCCAGCAAAGAACATCTGATGCTACAACACCAATTAAGTTTTGCACTACATCAACCAAGGGGGTGTTTGATAAAAATTGAATGAATCTGAATATGAATGTGAATGAGCTGAATCTGAATCTGAATAAAAAAAAGTGTTTGATAATTAACATGTCTGAAACATCTAAATTACAGAATTTTATTATTTTACCTTTCTGAAAAAATTCAAAATTGTTGTAAATTTATTTAATATTACATAATATAATAGTTAATATTTGTTTTAATTTTTAATTTTTTTTACTTTATTCAGTTACTCATTCAGCCATTCAATCAAAAAAAATCTGACCTAGCCATTCAGCTCAATCATCTGATCGATTCAGCTATCCAGATGATTTTTTTCCAAAACAAACGCACTTTATGACTGACCGATTTAGTCATTCAGATGTATTCAGTCCTAAACAAACAGACCCTAACACGGCTTTTCCATCCTTGAGTAACCAATTTTGCTAAAATGCCACTGAATTGTTTTGTACCACTACTTATCCCTCATCAAACTACAATCAAGTTTTGAATTAAACTGTGTTACATTTGTATGTATTCCTTGAAATATTTTCAATCATGCACCCCTACAGACCAAAGAGAAAAAGAGTAATATTGTTAGAAAGCTGATTTCAATGGCCAAAATATATTACTAAGATGATGAACATTCTTTAAGTAATTAAAGATTTAATACCTAGATAATCATACTTTGAAGTTCGCGATAGATGAAGTTTATTAGTTACATAATCTAAGCCAAAAGGCAATAACTCTTGTATATTGGTATTGGACAACTAAATTGTAGGTTGAATAATTACACAAATTTTAAGGCTAATTTATTGGGACAAGGGGCAACCGGTTACTAGTTCAACACATGTCAACTTATCCATATATCACAACATCAAATTAAATACAGGAAAATATTGCAGAACGCCAGAACCAAAGTTAACTGAGCTCAGACTAAAAACACTTGAACAAAGTCTCTCCAATACCATATAATTTGCACATTACAATCCTAACCATTGATTTCCTTCTGCAACATTCGAAATAGTCCACTTACGTCACAACTATTCTAAGACCACAATATGTACTTTGGACCTCTCCAGTCCCCATATTAATAAACGTAAATATGAGCGGCGTTTTTAATCAAAATTCATTTCAAATGTTGAAAAGAGTGTTTATTTGGTGATTGGCATCCAGATTGGAAACCACTACCATCTGAACTGATTCAAATAACAATAAGTCTAGGGGGATCGGGGGATTCCGACCAGAGTAGTGACCGGCCGGATTTTTTTTTTTTTTTACTACCAAATAATTAATGTGATTTATTAGAACTGAAATTTTTATAAAATGCAGTGATTTAGGTGTTATTTGGATACATGTAAAAAATAGAGTTGTACAGTCTGTGCAACCCTGTTTTTTTACATATATCCAAATGACACCTAAATCACTGCATTTTGTAAAAATTTCAGTTCTAATAAATCACATTAATTATTTAGTAGTCAAAAGCAAAAAAAAAAAAAAAATCTAGCCGGTCACTACCCCGGTCCCCTAGAAGGATTCTTCAAATAATAACACACTAGTTTAAAAGGTATAAATTTAAACTCAAGAGCCTCTCCAAAACGACTAATTAGCAAATCTGACCCTTCTATTTATCATGTTTTTGCTAAAGTGTTCCTTATATTTTTTTTGGCACAACTGTTCCTCAAATATGCTTTAGTTGTGCAAAAGTGTTCCTTCTCTATTTTTGATCCATTTTCGTTAGTCAAATGTTTTCCTAAATTTTTATCATTTTCATTTATATATCCACTAAATACAAATATGTATATTATCATTTTCATTTAACTTAATCTAATTAATTAAATTATGAACTTGTGCGATAAATATTAAAAATAACAAATATTTATTAAAATATTAAATGGAGGAAGAGGGGAAGAGAGAAAATAAAATTAAAAGCAAGATCATAATGTAGATTATGGAAATTTTAATATTTTAATAATTTATTTTATTTTTAACATTTATCGCACAAGTTCATAATTTAATTAATTAGATCAAGTTAAATGAAAATGTACATATTTATATTTAGTGGATATATAAATGAAAATGATAAAAATTTGGGAAACCATTTGACTAACCAAAATTGACCAGAAATAGAGAAGGAACACTTGCATATTTGAGGTAACGGTTGTGCCAAAATAAAATAAAATAAGGAACACTTTAACAAAAACATAACAAATAGAAGGGTTAGTCTCCCCAAAACAGTTATATGTTATTATATGAAATGACACTTTTCCATCATTAACAATACAGAGACCCTATATCACATATTTATATGTATAGATTTTTAAATAATGATTGACCAAAAGTAAATTATTAACTTCCATAAAAATATTACAAAATTGACACAAAATCACAAAACCCAAAAATCTCAAATGGAATTGTAAAGTGATAATAGGGCTCAAAATGGGACCTTTGAGAGTGGAGAATTTCTTTGACGAGTAAAGCTATGGGCTCTATATCTTTGAGTATCTCTTCTTTTTTATCTTTCCATTTCGTAATATCTGGATCGTCTATCCTTGGGTAACTGGATGGCTCTTTGGAACTCGACCGAGGTGTTCACCGCAGAGGATAAGTTCTCGTCCGGCCCGGTCAGCTCGGCGGAGGTGGAACACGGCCGGCGGGTCAGTAAATTGACGGCGACGGCGAGACTTTGGTGTTGGAGCCGGAGCCGGAGCCGGAGCCGGAGCCGGAGCCGGGGGAGGGCTCTTAGAAGCGGGGGAGCAACCATCTGTTTTTTCTCGCTGTCTTGAAACTAGACAGAGAAATTGAACATAAATATATTTAAATTTTATTTAATTAAATTTTAATTTTTAATAATAAATAAAAATATAAATAATTAAAATTTAATATAATCAAATTTAATTTTTATGTACACGTAAAATATTGTTAAATTAGTTGGGTCCCGTGCCTCCGGCACTATATGGACAATATAATTTAACTCAAACTTTGAACGACCAAAATAATTTATTGAGTGAGCGGGAAATTTAAAATTATTTATATTTTATTAAATTATTAGATAGATAGATGTATTTTATTAGATAGATGTATGAACGGTGGGATTTATCCCAAACTTTGGACGACTCAGATGATTTATTGGGAGAACGGAAAATTCAAAATTATTTGTATTTTAATAGATAGATGTATTTTATTAGATAGATTACATTTGAATGTCTCACCAACCATCTTACCAACTCCCAGTGGGTCCACCACGTCTCATCCAGCGTAGAAAGTCTCCAACTTTGACTCGCCCTAACGCACCCCACGCCACTTCACCCCAACCCACCACACAACACCACTCAACAACCCTCACCTGCATCACCAACCCCCTCGCTCACCAGCATTATATAGTATTTGATCATTTAAAAAAATAAAGAGAAGGCTTCGTTCGCGTCGCAAAATTACATTAACGCTTTAGGTGCACTTTGCACATAAACATAATATATTTGATTGAATTATACTAGTAATGGAATCATAGTTTTCAGTTTACCTATAATTTAACTAATGTATGCTAAGTACTTTATATACTTTACAGCATAAAATTAAAAAGAATAATATTAGAGACACAAATTATTTTATAAATATTTTATAAATGATAATGTGACATGATAGACACGTAATTCATATATTTTATTATCCCTAATTTTGTCCTTTTAATTATATTAGTTTATTAAATTAATATGTTTTATTTTATTTTGTAGGATTTAATATTTATTGCAATAAAGTCAAAATCTTGGTGATCAAGCAATATTTAAGGCTTTTATTCATATAAGGATTGTCCAAGAAGAATCTGACAAGGAGAAGGAAAGAGGTGGAACAATCTTAGTGTGCAATTCAAATCCAACAAGAGAAAGAAAAGTCTATCTGAGAAGTTGATTGCTACTAGGAAGTTGAATTCTACATGGAAAGGGAATGATCAAAGTGTCCAAGTTCAATGAATCTAAATTAGGGTTCAAAGTTATTTTCCCTATAAATAGGCCTCTTGTTTTAGAGAGGAGAGGAATGAAGTATTGTATTATTTTAGGTTAGGAGTAGGAGTAAATTAAATTATGTTTCTTGTACGCTTGTTGGAGGATCGTGAATAAAGGGAGTTTTCTTATTTATTTTCAATCTTCTATTTCTTCTTTATTTTAGTTAATTTATTTATTTTCATGTCTAGTTAATTTCTTTAATCTAGGATGAAGATGAAATTAAATAATTATTCGTAATAATATTTTTTATCTCTTCTATTATTTATGCTTTTATGTTTAATTGATTTCGCCTTCATGTTTCGTTATTGAAATACCTTCGTTTTATAGTTCTTATGTGATTTTAAATTAATTAAGAGGTTTTGATAGATTATTGTTAAGATATGAGTTTTTCATAATCCATGCTTGCTCAAAGAAGTTTTGATGGGTTATAGTTAATCCTTAAATTTTCATAGTCTATGCTTGCCCACGTTAATTGTAAATTACTAAATTAAAGGGAAGAGAGATCAAAATCATAATTGAATTATAAAAATAGAAGAGATTGAATTATATGTTATGTTTATTATTTAGTGGATTTAGATTCCTAGATTTCATTCTCGTTAATTGTTTTCATATTCTAGTTAATTAATTCTCAATCTTTATTTCTAATTCGCCTAAAATAAATATTAAGGAAACATTAAAATTAATCTAGTCTCTGTGGGTTCGACCTGTACTTGCCAGTTCTTCAATTTGACACTGTGCACTTGCAGTTACATATTTTTATCACATCAAGTTTTTGGCGCCGTTGCCGGGGATAAAACTTGATGTGATAAAAATATGTAACTGCAAGTGCACAGTGTCAAATTGAAGAACTGGCAAGTACAGATCGAACCCACAGAGACTAGATTAATTTTAATGTTTCCTTAATATTTATTTTAGGCGAATTAGAAATAAAGATTGAGAATTAATTAACTAGAATATGAAAACAATTAACGAGAATGAAATCTAGGAATCTAAATCCACTAAATAATAAACATAACATATAATTCAATCTCTTCTATTTTTATAACTCAATTATGATTTTGATCTCTCTTCCCTTTAATTTAGTAATTTACAATTAACGTGGGCAAGCATAGACTATGAAAATTTAAGGATTAACTAGAACCCATCAAAACTTCTTTGAGCAAGCATGGATTATGAAAAACTCATATCTTAACAATAATCTATCAAAACCTCTTAATTAATTTAAAATCACATAAGAACTATAAAACGAAGGTATTTCAATAACGAAACATGAAGGCGAAATCAATTAAACATAAAAGCATAAATAATAGAAGAGATAAAAAATATTATTACGAATAATTATTTAATTTCATCTTCATCCTAGATTAAAGAAATTAACTAGACATGAAAATAAATAAATTAACTAAAATAAAGAAGAAATAGAAGATTGAAAATAAATAAGAAAACTCCCTTTATTCACGATCCTCCAACAATCGTACAAGAAACATAATTTAATTTACTCCTACTCCTAACCTAAAATAATACAATACTTCATTCCTCTCCTCTCTAAAACAAGAGGCCTATTTATAGGGAAAATAACTTTGAACCCTAATTTAGATTCATTGAACTTGGACACTTTGATCATTCCCTTTCCATGTAGAATTCAACTTCCTAGTAGCAATCAACTTCTCAGATAGACTTTTCTTTCTCTTGTTGGATTTGAATTGCACACTAAGATTGTTCCACCTCTTTCCTTCTCCTTGTCAGATTCTTCTTGGACAATCCTTATATGAATAAAAGCCTTAAATATTGCTTGATCACCAAGATTTTGACTTTATTGCAATAAATATTAAATCCTACAAAATAAAATAAAACATATTAATTTAATAAACTAATATAATTAAAAGGACAAAATTAGGGATAATAAAATATATGAATTACGTGTCTATCAAATACCCCCATACCTAGCTTTTGCTCGTCCTCGAGTAAAATAAATAAAAAAATAAAAATAAAACAAAAATTACAATACCCCATTTTCGTTGGAAACACGATTGCACTTAGCGTGTGCAACAAGCCTTTAAACCCCAAGGTTACCCCAAGTGGACGAGTTGTGTCTCGTGAGGGTTTGCAGTGAATATACCCACAAAATTTAAAAATATTTTTTGGGTTCAACAAATTATGAAATTGAAAGAAAACTTCTAAATATTTATGGGCATTATACATAAGCAAGATTAAATTCAAAATCACACTTTCACCTTATCAAAAATACTCGATCTTCATTTTAGACACCATCCTTCATTAAATCAATTTCATGTAATGCATGCATGTGTATGTGATGTAACTCTTAGTAGGGATTTTTATCATGAAAATCAAGCAAACTCTTTTTTTCTTTGTCTTTCTTTTTTTTCCCTTCTTTTTCTGCATTTTTTTATTCTTGACTTGTGCAATGTCTCATTTTCTTAGGCTTTTCAGAGTTACCCATATAGAGCGAGCGTTGGACCAATGACTCCCAAACCAGATGGCTTTAGGGCACTAGGTGTAGAGACACCCCTAAGGATTTACTAACTCGAGTAACAAAGGCCACAAAATTAGACTAGTCAAGCTGCTTTTATCCATCATACTTTTCAGCGTGAATATCGATGCTTCCCAAGGCTTGGATACCCAGTTATTTCTTTTAATGGACATTGAAGTAGTTATTTATTTCTTTTTTTTTTCAATTTTTCTCAACTTCATTTTTTTCATTCTTTCTTCTTTTCTTTTCTTCTTTTTTCTTTTCTTCTTCTTTTTTTTTTCTGAAATTACTCGAATCATGGTTTATACCCCACAACTAAGAATTAGTGCAAACGTGAAATGCAAAAATGCTTGTGAAATCAATTTTAAATCCAGATGGTGTTTTGTATCTTATCAACAATTCAAGAGTTCTAAATCTTTCAATCTCACTCATGCGTTTTGCTCCACCAACACTTATTAAAATTAATTCAATTCATAAAAAGTCAAACAATTTTTTTAAATTTTTAATTTTTTTTGTGTTTTTTTTTTCGTAAAAAGAAAAAAAAATCTAATACAATTCGTAAAAAGAAAAAAAAATCTAATACAAACAAACTTCCCCCATACCTAAATCATGCATTGTCCTCAATGTATGCAAATGAAGAAAAGAGAACAAAGATATGAAAGAATTGTACCTTATATGCGGGGCATTTGTTCTGCAAGAAGATGTGGTGAGAAAGAAAATAAATGTACATATCTACAAATTTTATAAATCCTAAAAATTATGTGACTAAAAATGAATGTTACAAATGGATAAGTGAGTGTGAACTTTTCATTATTTTCAGGAGGTCTAGGAAATTGAAAATAGTCAGAATTTTCATCACAGTTATGCTTCAAGTTTACCTCAAGAAAACTTTCATTAACATGTTCAAATGATGGAAGAGTTGGTTCAAATACATGTTCTAGTTTAGTTGACTTATTTGTAGTGGATCTCAACAACTCATTGACCTTATCTAAATATTCAGATTCATTCCAATTTTGGTCAAGGTGATTTAAGAAAAAATCAATTGGATCTTTTTCAATCAAGAGTCTATTTTCATTTATTTCTTGGGTCATTGACAACTCTTGTATCATGTTTACTTTAATGGGTTGGTCCAAAAAATCACTAGGTGGTTTTTTAGGAATAAGTCTGTCAGGGTATGGAGCTTTAGGCTTATAAACTTTTTCAACCGACTCATCAAATGCAACATGATCAATTTTAGGCATAGACTCATAATTTGTAGACTCCTCAAATACGCTTGACTCAAATTGTGTAGAATTGAATATAAAATTTCTATTATCCTCATCATTTCCACAACCATCAAGATTTTCAAAATTAACCTCAGAGTTACTAGAAAATTCACCCACCTCTTGTTCATTTATTATGGTGGCTAATCGACTCATTTGAATTTCTAAGCGAGAAATGGCTTGGGTAGTGCTTTGCATGAAATTATTATGAGATTTCATTAAAGTTTATATGCTCTTCTCTAAAACGTTAAGTCTCTTCTCACTTTCATTTGATAATTCTTGTGGATATTGAGGTTCTGGATCCGAATATGGATATAAACATGAAAATGGATAAGAATTTTCATAAGTTGAAAAAAATTGATTTACTTGGTGCGGATTAAAATTTTCATAGGGTTCTTGATTCCAAGCAAAATTATTATTCCAACTATAATAAAAATTCATTTTTTCACAAATCACAAAACAAATAGACAACTAACCACGAAAGTCGCACAAAAAAAATATATAAAAAAAACTAAACTACTATATATATATATTTAAAAAAATATGGAGATACGAAGTACCGAAGAAAGAGCAACAACAAAATCTTTATCTTTTCGCTTCTTCGATCCGCTTCAATAATCCTGAAAAAAAAAATTAGAAGAGGAAAAAAAAAACTAATTCGAATAAATAAAAATTAAGGAATATATAAAAATTAATTCTAGTCCCCGGCAACGGCGCCAAAAACTTGATGTGATAAAAATATGTACTGCAAGTGCACAGTGTCTAATTGAAGAACTGGCAAGTACAGGTCGAACCCACAGAGACTAGATTAATTTTAATGTTTCCTTAATATTTATTTTAGGCGAATTAGAAATAAAGATTGAGAATTAATTAACTAGAATATGAAAACAATTAACGAGAATGAAATCTAGGAATCTAAATCCACTAAATAATAAACATAACATATAATTCAATCTCTTCTATTTTTATAACTCAATTATGATTTTGATCTCTCTTCCCTTTAATTTAGTAATTTACAATTAACGTGGGCAAGCATAGACTATGAAAATTTAAGGATTAACTATAACTCATCAAAACTTCTTTGAGCAAGCATGGATTATGAAAAACTCATATCTTAACAATAATCTATCAAAACCTCTTAATTAATTTAAAATCACATAAGAACTATAAAACGAAGGTATTTCAATAACGAAACATGAAGGCGAAATC
This sequence comes from Panax japonicus, assembly GCA_020205505.1. Lineage (NCBI taxonomy): Eukaryota > Viridiplantae > Streptophyta > Magnoliopsida > Apiales > Araliaceae > Panax > Panax japonicus. The sequence continues at coordinate 39,294 of JAINUV010000797.1, forward strand.
AATTAAACATAAAAGCATAAATAATAGAAGAGATAAAAAATATTATTACGAATAATTATTTAATTTCATCTTCATCCTAGATTAAAGAAATTAACTAGACATGAAAATAAATAAATTAACTAAAATAAAGAAGAAATAGAAGATTGAAAATAAATAAGAAAACTCCCTTTATTCACGATCCTCCAACAAGCGTACAAGAAACATAATTTAATTTACTCCTACTCCTAACCTAAAATAATACAATACTTCATTCCTCTCCTCTCTAAAACAAGAGGCCTATTTATAGGAAAAATAACTTTGAACCCTAATTTAGATTCATTGAACTTGGACACTTTGATCATTCCCTTTCCATGTAGAATTCAACTTCCTAGTAGCAATCAACTTCTCAAAAAGATCTTTTAGATAGACTTTTCTTTCTCTTGTTGGATTTGAATTGCACACTAAGATTGTTCCACCTCTTTCCTTCTCCTTGTCAAATTCTTCTTGGACAATCCTTATATGAATAAAAGCCTTAAATATTGCTTGATCACCAAGATTTTGACTTTATTGCAATAAATATTAAATCCTACAAAATAAAATAAAACATATTAATTTAATAAACTAATATAATTAAAAGGACAAAATTAGGGATAATAAAATATATGAATTACGTGTCTATCATGACATACTCCACCTCAACATATTGTGTAGGGCCGAAGACTACATTGAAATAATTTATTTATCAATATGCTAAGGTGGAGTATGACACATCAGCAGTTTATAAAATATTTATAAAATAGTTTGTCTGTAACATTACTCAATTAAAAAATATATCTATAATATTTAAGAAACTAATAAAAAAATATATATCTTTAGAATCAAGAAGCACAATTATTGACATAATTTTTCCCCTAATAGTGAGCTTTAAAATTAATATATCCAATTACTTAATAAATAAATACAGCTTTTCACAAGTTTTATAGTTTTAGGTGCTGTTTATTTACATCTGATTGCCTCTTAATGGACTGCCTCTTATTCGCTAAGAGGCATGATGCTGTTTGTTTTATTTTTTGTTACCTCTGAATGCCTCTTAATCGTTAAGACAGAAAATGAAATCTTAATAATTAAGAGGTACCTCTTAATGATTTTTTTTTTGCTAATTTTTTTTATATAAATATATTAAACAATATTATGCACTCATTTTTATTAAATTGAATATTTAAAATTATTAAATAAAATTTTATCTTTTAAAATGGTAAAATAGTGTCATTAAGAGACAACTTACTTTTTAGTTATCAAACAATTTTTTAGATTCAGACCTTATAACCATTCAGATGATCTAATTTATTAAGACATTATAATCATTCAGATCTTAATTCTCAAATTTATCAAACACAACCTTAATTTTCCTACGTTAAAGATTCATTTCGTATAATAGTAATAAAAAAATAATCTATCTAATAAAATACAAATGATTTTGAATTTCTCGTTCATTCAATAAATCATCTGGGCCGTTCAAAGTTTGGGATAAATATCATCATCCATTTATTTAATAAAATACAATCTATCTAATTCTATCTATCTATATCTATATTCTATATATCTAATTATATTTATTATATTTAATAAAATACAAATGATTTTAAATTTTCTGCTCACTCAATAAATCATCTAGGACGTCCAAAGTTTGGGATAAATCCCACCATCCATCTATCTAATAAAATACAAATAATTTTGAATTTCTCGCTCATTCAATAAATCATATGAATCGTCCAAAATTTAGAATAAATCCCAACGTCCATAGTACCGGAGGCACAGGACTGTTGCTAGTCTATAATATTTCTTCGATTGCAAGACAATTATTACAAGTCGTTGGACCGAAAACTCCTCTTTATCAAAAATAAAAAAATCCCATTTTTCTTAAAATATTAAGTGATTTAATATTTAAATGCAAGCGTGGTTTCATATATTTGATAATTACAAGTTCTACCTACAACCTCCATTTATTCATGTACTAAAATACCCTTCACCAACTCCTCTCTCTCTCACTCCTTTTTATACATCTCGTCTACTGCCAGTCACACCGCCTCAGTCTTCCTCCATGGCTCTCTTCCTTCTCTTCATCTCCTTCACCATAATTTTCCTCACATATCAACTCTACCAAAAGCTAAAATTCAAGCTCCCACCCGGCCCACGGCCCTGGCCCGTCGTCGGCAACCTCTACGACATAAAACCGGTGAGGTTCCGATGTTTCAACGACTGGTCCCTGTCCTACGGCCCAATCATATCGGTCTGGTTCGGTTCGACCCTTAACGTTATCGTAAATAACACAGAACTTGCCAAAGAAGTGCTCAAGGAGAATGATCAGCAGTTAGCAGACCGGCACAGGAGCCGATCGGCAGCTAAATTTAGCAGGGAAGGGCAGGATTTGATTTGGGCGGATTACGGGCCTCACTATGTTAAAGTTAGAAAAGTTTGTACGCTTGAGCTGTTTTCTCCCAAGAGGCTTGAAGCTCTCAGGCCCATTAGGGAAGATGAAGTCACGGCTATGGTGGAGTCTATTTATAAAGATTGCACTAATCCAGGTATATATATTCATAGTTTTGATCGGCTTAAAGATAGAAATATTTGGCAAATATAGTTTATTTTCGGTTTATTTCATATTGGTTTGAAAATAGAAATCTTTGGATTGTTTATTTCGGTTAATCGGTCACTGCATAAATTTAAACGGCTGATTGTTTTAAAAATAGAAACTTTTCAAAAATTACAACTGCTTTCATAGAAATTTTAATCCATAAATTTTATGAAGTTATATCATATTGATTACTAGCTGGGTCCCGGGCACTGTATGAACAATATGATTTATCTCAAACTTTGAACGACCAACATAATTTATTGAGTGAGCGGAAAATTTAAAGTCATTTGTATTTTATTAAATTATTATTAATTAGATTATTAGATAGATAGATGTATTTTATTAGATAGATGTATGAACGGTGGGATTTATCCCAAACTTTGGACGGCCCAGATGATTTATTGAGTGAGCGGGAAATTCAAAATCATTTGTATTTTATTAGATAGATTCATGCCATCTTTTGTTTGGTATATTTACTCTTAAATACTCCTTTTTATTGTTTTTTTTTCTTTTATGAGATTTCCTTCGACAAAAAAATGTTTAAATGTATGTTTGATAGTTATGTGTAAAATAAAATTGAATAATCCAATTATATATATATATATATATATATATATATATATATATATATATATATATGAATACATATAAATTATGTGTGTTTGTGTGTTATGGGTCATGTGAGTTGTTGGGTTGGTAAACCACAATGGAACCTAAAGTTATAATGATAATAATAATAAATTGGAATAATTAAAAAGCATTTTCACATCTTCTAGCTCATTCTTTTTAGGACGATGAACCCAATTGGACCTAAAGTTATCTTAATGGTGGCAAACTACAAATTTATCCCTTTTCAAAACAAATAAATTCAATATATTAATGACATTGATTCAACCCCATTAAGTTTGGACGGGCAGGAAGTCTCTATTGTGGAAATAATGGATCTGGTTAGGGTGAAGTTGGCACCAACTTCATCCTAGTAAGTTCTATAACTTATTATTGCATCCGGTATAGAAAAAATTGCATTGATAAGTTCTATAGCTTTTTATTACAATGGTTAATGCCAACATTTTTTATATCCAATGCAATGCAAAGTTATATGAACTTACTAGGGTTAAAGGGGTGCCAACTTTTCACCCTAACTGGATCTGGAAACAACATAGTTGGCTCCAGTAGTATCCCTTAGTAGAGAGTATGATATTGTGCATTTTAGTTTATTTTTAGGGGGAAAATGTGTTATTGTTCCTCATAAATAAGTTATACAAATGAATTTTTTTTACATATATTTTGTGCATCTCTCATGGCAGTAAGCCCATTATTAGGAAAAATGGTCGAAAAATAATATTTATGGAGTTAATTTTAAGTAATAGGCATACATGTAGTATTTGTTTTGTATTTTTCTATGAACCAACTGATAAAAACAAATTTTTGGACTTTTTTAAAAAAAAAAAGTTTTAGCTTCTTCTGTTCTGTGTAACGGATGAAAATTAATTTAATCTGAAGATCTTAAATGTATATATGAAGGCTGGTGATATATCATGGAGTATACGTTTGAGAAATTCTCTGGACTAAAGGAGTCAAACTGTAAATTGGATCTTTTACTTGTACCAAAGTGGAGGAATTATCAGGAGTCGGTATAAAGACGAGCAGTACAAACCATGTTCCACTTGACGGACAAAAATTAGTTACACAATAGTAGTGCTAATAACTAAGTAGAGATTCAAGGTTAGTTATCATATTTGTTTATTCAGATGACATTTGAAGTTGTATGATTTAGTTTAGAAGCGCAAGGCTTTTACACTATATCCTAGGTCAATGACAACTATGTCCAAGCCCAAAATAGCTTGAGACTCCTACGGGCTTTACTCGTATTCAGATGTTGAAATTTTATTTGGGCCTAAGATTCCATTCTACTCCATATGCCATCCATGAACAATCGACTGTTAGGTGTTTTGAAACATGACACGAGACAACGTTTGTATGCACAGATAACATGGGGAAGAGTTTGCTAGTGAGGCAGTATCTAGGAGCAGTAGCATTCAATAACATCACCAGGCTTGCTTTTGGGAAGCGATTTGTGAATTCCGAGGGCGTGATGGATGAGCAAGGCAAAGAGTTCAAGGCTATTGTTGCAAATGGCCTGAAACTTGGTGCCTCTCTTGCAATGGCCGAGCACATCCCATGGCTCCGATGGTTGTTTCCACTCGAGGAGGAGGCATTCGCCAAGCATGGAGCACGTAGGGATAATCTCACCCGAGCTATCATGGAGGAACACACCCTTGCTCGTCAAAAGACTGGTGGCACCAAGCAACATTTTGTTGATGCATTGCTTACCGTTCAAAGTAAATATGACCTTAGTGAGGACACCATAATTGGTCTACTTTGGGTATATTTCTCACTTTTTCAATTATTTCTATTTCTATGACCTTTTTTCTCTACATTTTTCTTCTAAATTTTCATTTTTGAAATATTTGAACTCTTCTAAGCTAGTACCATCCTAGAAATCCAAGAGGGGTGGCTGCCAATAAGTCGAGGATTCTTAAATCGGAGTAAACAGGACCATTATATAACTTGGGATGTGTAGTTATTATTAAATCGTAAAAAGAGTATATACAATGACACTGGCTGTTGGGCCCTTAATTTCAATTTGACTATAAGCAACTAAAAAAATGCTCTCATGAGATTATGAACATATAATTGGAGACTAAAGCTGATAATTATTTTATGTTAAATGAAACAGGATATGATCACAGCAGGAATGGACACGACTGCAATCTCAGTTGAATGGGGAATAGCTGAGCTGATTAAGAACCCTAGGGTCCAAGAAAAAGCCCAAGAGGAGCTTGACCGTGTGATTGGATATGAACGTGTTTTAACTGAATCAGACTTTCTGAATCTCCCCTACCTTCAATCGGTGGCAAAAGAGGCACTGCGATTACACCCCCCAACCCCATTGATGCTCCCTCACCGTGCCAATGCCAATGTCAAGGTTGGTGGCTATGACATCCCTAAGGGCTCCAACGTGCATGTAAACGTCTGGGCCGTGGCCCGTGACCCAGCCATGTGGAAAAGCCCGTTGGAATTCCGGCCCGAACGGTTCTTAGAGGAGGATGTTGATATGAAGGGACATGATTTTCGCCTACTACCATTTGGAGCTGGAAGAAGAGTTTGTCCTGGGGCACAATTAGGGATCAACTTGGTGACATCTATGTTGGGCCACCTTTTGCACCATTATTCGTGGGCCCCACCTAATGGGCTGGGCCCAGAAGAGATTGATATGGCAGAGAGCCCTGGATTGGTCACATACATGAGGAACCCACTACAGGCGGTTCCCACGCCAAGGTTGCCAAGAGAGCTGTACAAGCGAGTGGCTGTGGATATGTAAGTTAATGGATTTGATTTTAGTAGCATGTCTCTGGGTTTGCCCATATTGTATAATGAACCAGACTATAAATTGTATTGGCTGGGTTTTTGATTTCAAGCTATTGAATTCCTCACAAAAGCATGAGTCCAATATCAGCATATCTTGTTTATGTTCTGTATAGGAGGTGTGACATTTGGCCAACTGAAAAGATGTAGTACTTGATACTGAAAAGATATATAGTACTTGATCTTGGGGTACTCTGCCCCTCGGTTGTGTATTTTATTTTCCTAGTTAATATGTGCAGTTTTATATTTGTGTCCAGTCATTCCAAACATCAAGGTGATTTTTGATGCATGTACATCATTTTTGATAATTTCCCTTAGATTTTAGATTTGTCAACATTTATTTGTTTCGATACAACAATAAATTGTTATTTGTAACAAGTAATTTTTTTGGTTGGTTAATTAGTCACATTTTATTAATGAAATGGGTTGAATTGGTTTTTGTCTGAATACAACAAAATCATTCTATTAGATTGGATAAGCACATTCGATACATTTGTAAAACGATTTTTAAGGATAATTTTATGTTCTCAACTATAACCTTAATACTAGCTATGAATTCAACTGGGATGATTTGATATCAAAAATTATATTGAAGATCGTAGAGTTTATGAATTGTAGAGTTTACCAATCGTTGAGTCAGTCTAGTCAAATATTCAACAATCAACATGAAACCCTACGATTAGGAAAATTGTTGAGTATATCAGCTCTGACAATGAATTGACAATGTCAAGACTCGTAGAGTGAAGATCCCAAGATAGTTATTGAACATCTTATATTAAAAATAAGATCAAATCGAATTGTCTAACAGCTAGTTCGGTGAAGTGACAACAATCCATGTGAATGTCACTGAAGCAGTCTAATGTGATACATCACAACCGAAAGTAAGCCGACACATACTCTCTAAAAGTAGAGGTCTTCTAGGATCGGAGTATTAAATGAGCGACAACTTTGTTAGAGTTTATGCCCTAGAGGCCAATTATTTGATATAATTGCTTAACGTTTTGATATTATATTTTATTGAATAATTATATGATTTTATTATGGTTTTATTTACTGCGTAATATAATTGTTAACATAATAAAATTCCTTAGAATAGTGATACAAATTATATAGTTTCAAGTATGTGACTTGAACATGAGATTATATATTACCATTAGTATCAGTGTTCTTAAATGTCCCTAGTCGAGTATCATTGTTGATGGAACAACAATGATGCATTGAGACTAGTATGCGAATTGACTGATGACCAAATCTCATTGGTCATAAATATATGAGATATTAAGTCAATGCATAAGTACATGTTAGAGAACGATGTACTGGACAGACCCACCATGGGAATTCTATATGGAGCATTATGCGAAGTGTCATTAGCAATTCTCATAGTGACAATGATGTAATGGTCCTCCGACCTGAAATTGCTATATTACTACACGAGAATTTATGTACTTTGATATCATCAAATGTCACCTTTAATAGGGTGGACTATAAAGGTGATTATTGGGTTCATCATTAATCGTGTGAGAAATATGAGTGATCTAGATGGAATTTAACCTTCCTATATATTATGGGTGATATCCATAGGCCTCTTGATTAAGTAGGACTATGAAATGCATGGCCATGCTCAAATAGTGATTTGTTTCATATAGTCTACTCATTGATCAAGAAAACTCAGATTAAATTATGAAGAGTATGACACATTCCATGACTCGAGTTTAATCTAGGATATTAAGGTTAAAAGGATTAAATTACATTGAAACATTGGTCGCGAAAAGATTGCATCGAATCATCGATCTTATTATTACTTGGGTAGCAGTAATGCATTACTAGATGCCGCTCACTATTTATAATTTTATAATATGATTTTAAAATTATTGCCAACGTAAACCTATAGGGTCACACACATAGAACGTTATTTAAAAGGGAATTAATTTAAATTTTAAGAATTTAAATATATTAATATGATTAATAGTATTTAAATCACGAATTTAAATTAAAAGGATAATTTGTATATATGTATATTAATTAAGTAAGACTTAATTAAGAGATATATATATATATATATATATAAATTCGGATTTTATGAAATTAGATTTTGATTTGATTAATTCCTTTTAACTACTATATATATGATATATAGCAGCTACTTAGGGATATATCATAATTGAAAAACCCTAGCCGCTCTTAGAGAGAGACTAGAGAGAAAACAGTTTCAGAAAATTCATTCCTTTTGGTGGCTAGTACTGCAAGTCCTTCTTATTGCAGAATCGTTCGACGGTTCGTGCGGCGTTCGTGTGGATACCGTAGAGGCGCAATCGGTTTGTATTGCGTTGGAGATTCGAGGCGCAGTCGGTTTCAGATTCTCGTTTTTTTCATATCTGGTATAATCTCTAAACCTCTGAATTAATTGATTTCTCGCATGAATCCTGTTTTAGGGTTTCGAAAATTGCTTTAAAATTTTAATTTCCGCTGTACGTTTCTGTGCCGAAGCCCAACAAACTTTTCAATAGAAAAATCTCGAGAACGTCTATAAAAGGCACACAAATTCAATCCAACAGTAATGATCACGAAATATACAAGTTGAATCGCAGCTCAAATCTCAAGAATTCTACTCTACAATCTAGAACGAATTCTTTTGTTGCCAAGTCTTTCATCACTAGACTTAAAACCACTTAGTAACACCTCCAAATCACTCGTTCTATTTGTGACTGTTTAGGTCTTAATGACCATCTGTAACCAAGTTTAAGTGACTTGATGGGTTTTATGTGAATCAGTCTAACTGACTTGTATAACTATTCTTTGTGAACAGCTCATCCTTAGTGGATTATACCTACTCGAAGAGTAAAAAAGTGAATAAAGAGATTTTTGTGCTTTAAATCACTTAAAATTCTCTATATTCTTTACTTTCTGCATTTACATTTCTACAAAGTATTTAATTTGTTTGCGACTTTATTCCACTGATTCGGTAAATTTAGAATTGCGAATTCTTTTAAATCTTTGAAGGAGATTTTCAAAATATTATTCCGGTGTGCATAGTTAAATTTTACTCCCTCCTATTCAGATTAAATGACGTTTTAGAAAATTTAATTTTATTCTATATAAGTGTCATTTTGGAATTTATATGCAATATTATACTATTTTTTCCTAATTTACCCTTCAATTTAATATGCTTAGTAAATGCAATTCTATGAACCTTTTTACCTACAACCAAAGTTCCAATAATCCATTAATTGCCTTCATCTTTGACCATTGTGGAGAGAGAAATAATTAATTAGGGATACAAAAGACATTTTGTGTTTTTTTTTAATAAGTGTGCTTAACTCTAAAACGTCATTTAATCTGAATAGGAGAAAGTATAAGCTAGTAATAATTCCTTAATTTTTTTTTAAAAGACTATCAACCACCTCTTCTAGATCTTTAGTGCCTTTGGGATACAACACAATCTACTCCCAAGACGTCTGCTACAGTGCTACTCAACCTAATAAATGAGCCATGAAATATACCTTCGTTGCTATACGTAATAATAAATTATTTATATAATTATATACGTATTAGACGATACCATTGCAACTACTCAACAAAAATCTACATAATTTCATCACAATATACCGTAATTTTATGTAAACTTGATATAGCAGATAAGCGTGGTGGTGACATTGCCTTAGGATTTGACTTCTAAAATCACAAAGATGTTCTTCACATTGAACAATAATTATTTCATTAATTGAGTATGTAAATGAATTATTGGGATCCCATTTTGTGTCGATGGCATTAAAACAAACAGGCCCATTTAGAGCTGCAAACGAACTGAACCGACAAAACTCAAAAACTTTTAATCGAACTCGAACATGTTCGACTAACTTAATCGAATCAACAGTTATGTACGAGTTCAGATCGTTTGATGTTCACGAACTGTTCGCGAATTGTTCACAAACATAATCGAGTTCGTGAACAAGTCATACATAAGTTTGTTCGCAAACACAAACTATGTTCACGAACACAAACTTAGAACTCTGAAGCAAAAAATAGTTAAATAAATACCAAAAATGTCTTCTTTAAGAATTTAAGTATTAAATCAAAAATTAGACCAAATATTGTAATCATCATTTATTCAAAAAAACCAAAACCAAAAATGATTACTTAGAACTTAGAACTTAAAAGTTAAAAAGTGCTTAGAAATTCTTGATTACAAATATCAACAATCAAATTTTAATATCGAAAAACCTTTCAACTCTTCAAGATCCAACCACTTCAAGCAGAGTCTACAAACAAATGATTATCAAAAAGTCACAATTTAATATTAGTAATGTATTTCTTTTGTTGTCATTTTTAATTAATATTCAATTTTTTTTACAATTTTTAAAATTAATATCTAGCTTTTATTTTCAATCTTCAAATTTATGTATAGTTTTTAAAAATTTCAAAATTATCCAATAAATAATTTAATGATTATTACTCTATTACTGAAGTCTCGATACGTACATTGAAGACTTGATTTCTCTATTCTCTCTTTCTATTTAATAATTTCAATAACTCATGTACATGTAAACAATTATATTATATTATTTTTTTAATTAATATCAAATTGTCATTGCATGATGATTAATGACTTTATTTATGTGTTTTATAACATGGGTTATAATTTATTAAATTATTAAGGATGTAAATTATAATAATCTAACAATCATTGTTCAAAATTTTATGAAAATATAAAAATTATTTTAATTAAATTAGAATTTAAAGGTGAAGTACACATTATTATTTATTACTCATACTTTAATAAAAAAAAAGTTTACTTATAATAAATTATTTAAAAAACAAAAAGAAATTTAGGTAATAAAAAAATAACTACAAATTTAACAATTATTAATAAGACGAACTTTAGAATTTAATATAAAATAACCAATTATTTGTACTAAGAATTTTAAAAACAATTTAAACATGTAATTAAGAAATCGAACCGATTTTGAACTTATCGAACCGAATTCGAACTTATAGAACCGAACTCGAATTGTTCGCAAACAAAGACGAACCGAACCACGTGATTCACGAATATATTGGATCGAGCAATTGAATGGAACACTATGTGCAAACTCGACTCGACTAAAAGAGCAAGTCGAACTCGAACGAACCAAACTCGAACCGATTTGCGAACGGTTCATTTGCAGCGCCCATCTAAAGGATCCTCTACCTTTAGCCTGCTCCATGGAAGAAAGAAGAAAACAGGTTGAACAAATAGTTATAATGTACCAAATGAGGCAAAACCAACAAAAGAGAAATGCAACTCCACATATTAATATTCCCTTGAATCATTCTTCTCCTTCAAACCAAGAAGCTAATAAAGACAAGGCACCAGTCATCATTTATCAACTACAACAAAATGTATTCATTAGGATCGACAACAGTATTAAGATGGCGAAGATGATACCCAAATTTGCTGAACCAAAATGTATTCATTAGGATCGACACTCCTAGATAAAGATTAAGAACTATGTTTATAATGTTCTCGGATAAACTTTTCTGCATAAGATGGATACTTTTGTCGAATGTATGCTCGAATACACTTTTGGTAAGAGAAGTCTATCCATCCACCATCAGTTCTTATTACAAATAAGCACCTTGACCGTCTAAACTGTGGATGCCGATCAACCTAGGACAAGAAAGAAAAGTTAAGAGCATGTTAGTCGACTAATATAACTGCAAATGCTAATAAAAAAAAATAGTCAATATAATGATCAATATCTGTCAGCCAGTGTTGGCCAAGAATTTTGCTAGGTTCCTCATAAAAACAGCTCAAATCTGAAGTAAACCAGACAACAAGAGCCCTTTAACTCTCAGCATCATTATATTAATAGGGGCCTAGGGGGTAAAGGACTGAACTATCCAAAGCAATACTGAACCATCATAGTTAAAAAACTGCAACAACGACGTATTACAAAATCTATCAATTCATCAATTGCCCCATAATGTGGATAAAAAATGTTACGTGTATTAATCATTATACTCTCTATTCAAAATATAAGATCCAATTTTGGCCTTTTGAGATTATTTTACGACATTTTCAAATTCCAAATTGACGTGATACATTTAAATTTATTTTAAATTAATAAATCTTGTAATATTAGTATTTTTGTTAGAAATTTATCAATATTCATAATTGTATTGACTAATATTAAATGAATTTATATCATTTTTGAATTTGAAAATAACTTCAATTAATCTCATAGGGGCAAAATTAGTCTTATATTTTATAGATTAACTAAACATAAATGTTAACTAGTGTACTGGCTTGACACATCATAGAGAGATACGAAAAGATTAACTAAACATAAATGTTCATTTGATAAACTAACTTGACTAATAAGATGAAAATAACAAACCACATGTGAGTGTGTCCTATGAGAAAGAAGGATTTGTGACTTGAAATTTGGGTGATGTTGTGTGACCCCTCACCCAGACTTATTGTAATTTAAAGGCTTTTAGGAAGGTAAATTCACTTGATAAGTTATCATGCTGGTCTAATTTAGACCGGAAATATTCTGCGACTCCTGCTGCTGTCTGAACATTCAAAACATAGTACACTTTCATTTTGGAACATTAAATATGGAGATCCAAAACTTTTTCTCCTAATTTACTTAAATTTCTATTCAACAAGCATGATTGCAACTTTGCTTTATGATTTGTAAATGAAAAGCATACTTTATATAGCCCTTGGGCTATACAATCAATGACAAAGTTAAAATCTAAAGGACGGTTAAGATCGACTATCTGGAATCATCCTCTAAAATATCAAGAATATTTACAAAGTATAATAATCATTAGGTAATATATAAAAGAAGATTCTTGGGAATGTGATGCGGGAGGGAACAGGAAAATTAAGAAATTTATAACTATTGTTGTATTGTTATTATTTATATTAAGTCAGATATTCTAGGAGTTTTAATTATATTAGTAGATTTTAATTAGGAGATTATTTTTTTATATTAAGATTTTTTACTTGGTCATTAAGTTGTAGAGTATCTACATAAAGGGTTGCATTCTTTATTGCTTTTCAGATTATTAAATTATTGATTGAAATTTAAGTTTTGTGCTGTTATGTGTTTCTCTAGGGGCATAGGTACGCTTATTCCTTATTTTCATCTTGTCTTACATCAGCATGTCAACTAAGGTAGTCAAATGAGCGCCTTGTGGATGTCAAATGATGACATAGCATAATCTCGTTGAGATGATCTTGTTGTGACACTATGCTTAGAAACGACTTAACTAGTTTTAATTGTATCACAACTATTCCATATTCCAAATAAACGTATTTTTACCCACTAAGAAATTCAAAAAAAAAACTATCCCTACCGCACTCCATACTACTCCGTACCATGAAAAGTGACGTTTTCATTCTTCATTTTGTTCCACGTGCCGCATCGAAGCACGATTTAAGTAACATTGGCCTAGGCCATGTTTAATCATGTCTATTTTTATTTTATGTTCTGATAGGCATCATGTATATCTATCTTCAAATTGTGACGACCCAAAATATTCTTATTAAGAAGGGTACTGGGAAAAGGTTTGGGAATAATGTACCAATATATTATGTATGGTAATACTGATTTTTATGTTGGTGCGTAAAGGAAAAAAAATAGTAGAACAAGTTGCAAAAGCGATAAACAAGGCTAATCGGAAAAATCTGGTGGAAAACTGAAGTCATGGGGTGGATCATAGATGTGTGGTCTGTGTGATAGGGGGTGCTTTATGCAGAGAATCCTGAACTTGCATAAGATGGCTATGGATACATAAGCTATGGTGACAGATTATGCGACTGTGATTGATGGTAGGCATTATTGGTAACACAACATAGGAGGAATTCAGCATAAGAAGTTGAAAAGGACCGACTTTTTGCTGTTTCGTCTGTCAAAGGTTGAGTTCTCTCAAGATGAGATTACCGGGGAAGAGAAGAGGGTTCAGAACTTTCTCAATTAAGTCTAATTATGCATTCTCTAGGAAAGCAGAGCTGGAGACTTTCCTTGGAAAAGCATTTGGAGGGCATGAGCTCCTCAAAAGCTTTCTTTTTAGTCTTGTTTAGCAACTCTTGGTTCTATATCCATCACAACAATTTGAAGTGGAGGCGCAAGCAGCAAGTTTAATGTCAAATAACGGTTGACCCTTGCGTACCCATTAGAAATTCCCACTAGACACATGGTATACTATATATGTTTCATATACTTGCAAGGAGAATATCGGCTAAAGCTTTTCAACATAAATTCTTTTGAGATGAATCTAAATTCTAACATAAAATAGTTATATGTTTTATTAATTACTCCTGTTATATGTATGCTCTGGCCTACCTGGGCTTTCTCCAAATATAAAAAAAATATCAAATATCTAACCCATGTAGGAGCATTAGACTGGTGGGCAGTGGCGGAGCTACATGTTGGGATGGGAGTACCATTATCCCTCAAAAAAAGAATTTTAAACCAAATTTAGCATTGAAAATTTTTAATATGGTACCCCCAATTTTAATAAATATGATATCTCTAATCTATAAAATCATCAAAATTAAGTACCAGAATTTATAAATGAGTCAAAATAGATACCCCATTTTTCAAGAAAAATAAAAAATAAAACTGCCCAACATCGTTGCCTAATTTTATTTTTTCTGTAGTTCCTTGAAAATATTAACAGCCCCCTTCTTTTTATGAAAAGTCTAGCTCCACTACTGTTAGCTAATTGCAAAGTTCATCACTATCCACTTGATGGGGGTAAGGAAAAATAAAATGGCTCAACGAATGCATTGGATACTGTTCTTGTGGTTAATGTATAAGTGGATATATGTGAACTCTAAATTACGGAGTGAAGCATCAAAAGAACTTATACAATATGTTTGTGTCATGCAGTGGCCCTGAGACTTCAAAATGTTCAATGATCTACCCTTGAAAAAAAAACTAGTTTTTTATTTTATTTTTAAATTTTGGGAGGGATAGCATGGTAATCCCGATATGAGTTCATAAAATCAGGAATTGTTCAGGAAACTTTTACATTTGGCATGTGTGAGAGTATATATATTTAAAGGTTTTATTAAAATAAAATAAAAAGGTAAGTAGAAGCATACAGTTCGTGTATACCTTTTATTCATCACTAAGGTTCTTAATTGATTTGCTAACATAATTCTTCTTATAAACAAGGATGGGTAAAAATATTCATAAGAAACTGAAAGGAAAAAAGAGGAGCTTAACATAATCTGGTGGAGAAAAGCTGGGTAATTTATATTACCTTAAAACCAGCAGACCACAATATAATAGTCTGAAAACCATTAAGCTAAGGATCAAATTGATTACATCACATATGAAAAGCTTACATATTACATTCGTTTATTTTCAAAATTGTAGGATCACTTCAATCTATCATGACGGATGGTCCATATATGTAAATCAAAGATGCATTGTTCTTATGTTCATATTTGGGGTCCAAATTTATATGAATCCCTGTTTGTGATTTTTCAGAAATACAACCAGGCTCCAACAGGTTTTATAGTACTGCAAATCCATCGAAGACTACAAAGGATCAATTTTCCCCACCAATCAAGTTTGTTTGGGACCAAATAAGGTAAGATGGTGCGCCAAAAAAAAGAGATACTTCATTTAGTCATTATCACTGCAAAGATTTATTTATTTACTTGTTTATAAGTTTTTGTTCAGCCAAAGATACACGTGCACAGAGCAGAAATGTTGAGAACGATTAGTCAACAAAGACAAATTGTGGCCTTGACAAAATAAAACAGATGAAGAATAACATACAAAATGATCTTGCACATGACATGATTACAGCATGCAAAATGAACTTTAATATGATTAAACTTCTAGTGAACTTGGCCAATAAAGAAATATTCTCCTTTTAAGTAAAATAAATAAAGGAAATATTTCACGAAATATTTGTGCAACTTACCATTATAGAATCAAGTCCACATCCAATTTTATCTTCAGAATGAGGATGATATGCTAGAAGCTTCTCTACCACAATTTTCTCATCTTCTGTTGTAAGAATTTCTCCATCAATATACCTAAGGGAAAGAATAGCATTCAATATATCGAAATCTTTTAAAAAATCACTCACGAGAGAAGCATAATTTTCAAACATTACAATATAGAGCAATCAGTATAGGCTAAATTGAGCATCTCTTATGAGATCACCAGAAAGATAACCTTTGTGCTCCAGTTTCAATTCTAAACGAGGTAGAGACCCTGCCAGCAAAGAACAACTGATACTACAACACCAGTTAAGTTTTGCACTACATCAACAAACACGGCTTTTCCAACCTTGAGTAACCAAATTTTGCTAAAATGCCAGTGAATTTTTTGTACCGCTACTTACCCCTCATCATACTACAATCAAGTTTTGAAATAAACTGTGTGTTACATGTGTATGTATTCCTTGAAATATTTTCAATCATGCACCTCTACAGACCAAAGAGAAAAAGAGTAATATTGTTAGAAAGCTGATTTCAATGGCCGAAATATATTACTAAGATGATAAACATTCTTTAAGTAATTACAGATTTAATACCTAGATGATGATTTTTTGAAGTTCGCGATAGATGAAGTTTATTAGTCACATAATCTATGTCAAAAGGAAATAACTCTTGTATATTGGTATTGGACAACTAAATTGTAGGTTGAATAATTACACAAATTTTAAGGCTAATTTATTGGGACAAGGGGCAAATGGTTACTAGTTCAACGCATGTCAACTTATCCATATATCACACATCAAATTAAATACAGGAAAATATTGCAGAACCCAAGTTAACTGAGCTCAGACTAAAAAAACTTGAACAAAGTCTCTCCAATAGCATATAATTTGCACATTACAATCCTAACCATTGGTTTCTTTCTGCAACATTCGAAATAGTCCACTTACGTAACAACTATTCTAAGACCACAGTATGTACTTTGGACCTCCCCAGTCATCATATTAATAAACGTAAATATGTGTGGCATTTTTAATCAAAATTCATTTCAAATGTCGAAAAGAGTGTTTATTTGGTGATTGGCATTCAGATTGGAAGCCACTACCATCTGAACTGATACAAATAATAACACACTAGTTTAAAAGGTATAAATTTAAACTCAAGAGTACCTCCCCAAAACAGTTGTGTTAAAATAATGACACTTTTCCATCATTAACAATACAGAGACCGTATATCAGATATTTATATGTATAGATTCTTAAATAATGATTGAGCCCAAAAGTAAATTATTAAATTCCATAAAAATAAATGCTATTATATTATTGACACAAATCACAAAACCCTAAAATCTCAAATGGTATTATAAAGTGATAAAAGGGCTCAAAATGGGACCTTCGAGAGTGAAGAATTTCTTTGACGAGTAAAGCTATGGACTCTATATCTTTGAGTATCTCTTCTTCTTTATCTTTCCATTTCCTAAAATCTGGATCGTCTATCTTCGGGTAACTGGGTGGCTCTTTGGCACTCGGTACCGAGGTGTTCACCGCAGAGGATAAGTTCTCGTCCGGCTGGGTCAGCTCGGCGGAGGTGGACCACGGCCGGCGGGTCAACAAATTGACGGCGACGGCGAGTCTTTGGTGTTGGAGGCGGAGGAGGGGGAGTCCTCTTAGAAGTAGGGGAGCAGCCATCCTACTAAATGCAATGTGAAAATGGTGTAGACTGTAGACTGTGTTTTGCCTTTGACCATCACGTTTAAATAATTGAACTTTTTTATTTTTATTTTTATTTTTTTCACTGTCAATTAATTGAATTTACATTTTCATTATTTATATTTAAAAAAGTGAAAAAAAAACAAACATCTCATGTCTCAACGGGTAAAAGCTTACATGAATGTCAAATTATCTTATGTTGTTATTAAGCCAGTAAAATAACAAACAATTCAGACTTGATTCGTAGTCGCTTGACTAAAATTTTGATTCGAGATCGACTCAAAATATAAATGAATTAAATATGAACACATTTTAAAATTCGATAAATTACTCGAACCTTCTCAAATTATAATTTTCTATTGATACTTAGATCATATTCGTTCGAAAAGTTCAAACTTGCTCGGCTCAATTCGGAATCATGTTCGACTCGGTAGCTAAATGTGTAAGACCCTAAATTTTATGAATAAAAATGAATTTTTTTTCTAAATATCATTTTTGAATATTAAGGTGTGAATTTGTTATAATGTTATAATTGTGGATAATATTTATAAATTTTACAAAGTAAGCAAGTTGTTATAAAATATTCGATTGGTCGGAAAATATTCGTTTTAATAGGAAATATTCGTACGATGACACAATCATTGTTGGACCCCACAACAAAATTATTGTCAGAGTTAGAAAACGATAAAAATATCTTTTTATAAAAATAATGGCGAAAGTTTTACCGTTAACTGTTGAAATACCCGGTGATAAAAGTATAACAATACGCGCGGTTGCATAGTAACATACTGTATTGATTATTGATGCTTACGTGAGAAGTCATTCAGTTATACTCAATTATCGCTACAGTAATTGCTGCATAGTATCTCACGTTATTGATTCAATTATTATCGCAATATTTTATATTATTAAATCAATAATTGAGATGACAAGTTATTCATATTATTATTTGTATTATTGATAATGTCTAAAAAGTTCTATCGAGGAAAGGGGTTTGGTCACCTAATTGCGCGCCAATAGGGACTAGGGAGAAATCCTTATCGAAAAGCCCCCACTTTTCTGGGAATGATCTGGTGGTTAATATTGCAAGTTATATTATTAATGAATAAATATTGTTAAAAATATTAAGGGGGTTTTTATGAAGTATTTGTTATAAATTTGGCTTATTATTTGGACCTTCACTTACCCATTTTTTAAAATAGCCGGAAGAAAGTTATCTCAGTTTTATTTTATATATATATATATGAAAAAGGGGACGTCGGTATATATATATATATATATATATATATATATATTAATAAGTTTTATTTTTTTATGAAAAATAGAATATATTATATTTTATTATATATAGTGTTTGCATAGTGACTACATAGTGTTTGTATAGTAAAATCAAAAAATTTCAACCGGTCCGCCCGTGATTTCGTCGAAATTTTACTGTGCAGTCCGTGATTTTATTTTTTAAATAGTATCCTTCCATTCTCCTATAAATAGGATGTTTAGTTTAGAATTAAAAATCACACTAGAATCAGAGAATTCTTCTTCTATAATATTGAGCGTATTTCTTTGGAGTTTAAGAAAGCTTTGAGTGTAAAAAACAGTGCAAGTTTTCTTTAAGAATATCCCCGCTTCACAAGTCAGAAGTAATTTCTTTTTAAGGTAAGGGATATTATTTTTGTTCAATATTCGTAAGAAATAATATTTTCTTCCATACCCCGTAGTATGTAAGTAATATTATTTCGTTTCAAATTTCGAATTCTACACTCATTTTGTTAAAGTATTGCTTCCATACTCTGTGAAATTAGTAGAATATCCTTGAAATTTGCGCTTCATCTAGTATCTTTTCACAAGGATATTTTTCTGAATATTCTTGTTAAAGTTTAATTTTTTTATGTCGGAGTATTATTCACGGGGTACACAAAGTACTATTTACGTGGTACTATTCACCCGAAGTACTATTCATGACAAAAATTAATTTCTTTTCTGTTCAAATTATTTTTGATACAATATTATTCATGAATTTTACTCCACAAAGCAGTATCATGTTGACAATTTGGACAATTATTAAATTTTGGATAAATTGAATTATAAGTCTTTAAAATTTATCCTTGCTCTCATTTAATTGAATTCTTATATCATTGTCATCATTCTTATGCTTATATTGTGATGAAAGTCATCTTTGGCTGTAGTGCATAGATGGACTGTTGATTGGTATGATTATGATCAGGGATTATTCGGTATAATCATAACCTGTAATGTTATAAATGATGTGGTAAAAATCCTCATTGGCCCGTAGTGCATTGATGGACTGTTGTTAGCATGATCATGACCATTGGTGATAACACGATTAACCTTGGCCCGTAGTGCATGGATAATTTGTGGATGTGATACTAATGAATATCTTTGGCCCATAGTACATGGATAATTCGATGATGTGGATTATTTATTAAGCTGAGTCTCAGCGATAAAATTGATGATAAACTTTTTAAATCATAGAAGATAGTAGATATCATGCTCTACTTGAATCTTCTAATGGATTGCTTATTCCGCTGCAGTTAAACTTGTGGTTTATTGTACTCTATCAGTTTAACACAGGTGAAGGCTAGAGATAATTTATTTTGCATTATCTTAGTTAAAATATTTCTTACTGGGCTAGTTGAGCTCACCCTTTACTTTCATTGTTCTCTTCAAGAAATGAAAATATAGCTGAGACGAGTAGGGGAATGGAGTGACGGTCCAGGATGGTGGCTATAGTAGTCCTCACTATTCTATGAAATAGTGTGATAATAAATATAATGAGGACTCCATTTGAGTTTGCATATTGTCTATGAGACAATATTTATGTAAAAACTCTCAGTTACGCTTTTGTCGTATTGTATAAATAAAGTTTGTATTTAAATTATCTACTATGTATTTGGCGTCTCAGAATGGGTGATGTATACCTATTTTGGGGGCGTTACAGCCGGTATCAAAGCTTAGGAATATGATCCCTGGCTGAGATGTGAAACTATAACTAGGAGGGGAGAGACAGGTAAATCTTTCGCTAGTTTGACCTATCTAAACTTATTTGTTATTTAATTGGTCAGTTGAAATATAAGGATAATATGTGACTTGTCAATTAATCTTTATTTTGTGGCAGTGTTTAAAAATGGTATCTAAAAATGTTGAGTTAAGCAATGGAGCACATGAGACCATTGAGTCACCATTGATCAATACCCAGGATAATGTGCATCAAAAAGGCAATAATCCTCTGGTAAACAACAACACAGACTAGATGATGAACGATAGGATGTTCAGAGGCTTTATGCAATTCATGCAACATCATGCAAGAGAGACTCTTGTTCAAAATGCAGGTAGAAATACCAGCAAATCTCGGATGGTCACCGCTAAGCAGTTCAAGGAGCTGGGACCACCAGAGTTTTTGGGGAAGCCAGAACCACTTAAGGCGGAGACGTGGATAAAGCAGATCACCAAGATATTTGATGTCTTGGGATGCTCTGAGGAGCAAAAAGTTCTCTTTTCCACCTTCATGTTGCGAGGAGAGGCAGATTACTGGTGGGAATCTGTAAAGCGTACTCAACATGCCACACTGAAGATGTCTTAGGAGAAGTTCCAAGAACTGTTCAACGACAAGTACTTTTCCAAAAGTATCCGTCGCATGAAAGAGGTGAAATTTATCAAGTTAGAACAAAATAATATGATCGTGTCGCAGTACGAGGCTAAGTTTACCGAGTTATCCCGGTTTGCATCCCATTTGGTTGATAATGAAGAGAGAATGACGTGAATGTTTCTACGAGGTTTAAAACCCGAAATACGTCAATACCTCATTTCTCGCAAACTTTGCTTGTATTCAGATGTTGTGAATAGGGCTTAGTTATTGAAGAGTGATAATGAGTCAACCCAACCAAGAGAGAGCAGCCGAAAAATTGATAATACTAGTGATAATAGTCATCGAAGCAGTGACAACAAACGTGGAGGGAATCAACATGTCAGAAATGGTAACCACTTCGGTGGTAATCATGGACAAGATAATAGAAGTGGAAAATTCAAGAAGAGGAGATTCAATAATGATGGAAAGACGTCAGCACCATCAACCGTTGTTAAGGAAAGAGAACGACCACCGATCAGTCCAAACTATACGCAACAGTCCAAAACATGTTATAATTGCGGAAGAGAAGGTCACCTAGCCCGATTTTGTTGTGTAGTGAAGTCAAGTCCAGCTGGGATAGAGGCACCAAAGGCCTTCCTAGACAAGTCAAAGCCGGTAGTTCAAGGGAGAGTGTTTGTCGTGCCCTCCCAAAAAGTGAGGAACCGGAACAAGGTTATCACGGGTAAGGTAATCATAAACTCTAGTGAAGTCTATACCTTATTTGATACCTGTTCTACCCATTCTTTTATTTCTCCTACTTGCGCTCAACGTTTAAATTTGACTCCGGAGAAATTAGACTTTGACTTATCTGTTGAAACTCCGTTGGGAGAAACCTTCATTACACCCACTGTTTATAAGTCTTGTTTGATTCAAATCGGCACCCTCACATTACCTGTCGATCTTATCTCTTTGAAAATACTTGCATTTGATGTGATTTTAGGATTAATTAATTAACTACTCATCATGCTAAAATTGATTATTTTTGTAAGGTTGTTAGCTTTCATATTCCTAACCAAAGTATTATGCGAATTCAAGCAACCAAACCACTAAAGTCAATCACTGTCATATCAAACCATAAAGCCATTCATTTATTGAAAAACGGATATCAAGCTTTTTTAGCCCATGTCACGAATTTAAAAAAAAATACATCAGATTTGAATGATATTTCAATTGGTAATAAATTTCCTAACGTATTCCCTGAAGAACTTCCTAGCCTACCCCCGGAGCGTGAAATCGAGTTTGGTATTGACCTTGAACCCGGTACAAAACCCATTTCCAAAGCCCCATATCAAATGACTCTTATTTAACTTTAGGAGTTAAAGTCCCAACTATAGGAATTATTAGACATCGGTTTCATTCGTCCTAGTACGTCTCCTTGGGGTGCTCCTGTTCTATTCGTAAAGAAGAAAGATGGAAGTATGTGACTTTGTACTGATTATCGGGAGTTGAATAATGTCACCATCAAAAATAGGTACCCGTTGCCTCGTATTGATGACCTGTTTGATCAGTTGCAAGGAGCTAAATTCTTTTCAAAAATCGATCTTCGTTCCGGATATCATCAGTTAAAGTTTAAAACTGATGACATTCCAAAGACTGCTTTCAGAAATCGGTACGGCCATTACGAATTCCTAGTCATATTTTTTGGATTGACTAATATTCCTTCTGCCTTCATGGATATGATGAATCGAGTATTCAAGGAATATTTGGATCATTTTGTGGTTGTATTTATTGATGACATCCTCATATACTCCAAAAGTCATGAAGTTCATGAACAACACTTGAGGCTGATACTTCAAAAGCTTCATGAAAATAAGCTTTATGCCAAGTTGAAGAAATGTGAGTTCTGACTTGAGGAAGTAGCATTCCTTGGACACGTGATATCAAATCACGGAATATATTTTGACCCAGCGAAGATTGAAGCAATACAAAGCTGGGAGCAACCTAAGTCAATAACTAAAGTACGTAGCTAGTTATTATCAGAGATTCTTGGAAGGATTTTCTCGAATCGCTACTCCATTAACTCAGCTGACTCAAAAAGATACAAAATTCGGTTGGAGTAAGGAAGGTGAGAAGAGTTTTCAAGAACTCAAGAGGAGACTCATTTCTGCACCTGTTCTGACAATACCACCTGGTTCAGAGGGATTTGTCATCCACAACAATGCTTCAGGCAGAGGGTTAAAATGTGTTCTCATACAACATGGGAAAGTCATAACATATGCCTCAAAACAACTCAAAGAATATGAAAGGAATTATCCTACTCATGATCTAGAGTTGGCAGCAGTTATTTTTGCACTAAAGATCTAGAGGCATTGTAAGACCCCAACTTTTACGAATAAAGATTAATTTTCTCAAAATATTTTTTTGAGTATTAAGGTGTGCATTTGATATAATATTATAGCTGTGGGTAATATTTATAAATTTTGTAAAGGAAACAAGTTGTTATAAAATATTCGTTTGGTCGGGAAATATTCATTTTATCTGGGAATATTCGTACAACGGCGCAATCATTAGTGGACCCACAATGGAATTACTGTCGGAGTTAGAAAATGACAGAAATATCTTTTTATAAAAATAACGGCGAAAGTTTTACCGTTAACTGTTGAGTTACCCGGTGGTAAAAGTAAAATAATATGTGTGGTTGCATAGTAGCACACGGTATTGATTATTGATGCTTACGTAAGAAGTCACTCAGTTTTATTCAATTATTACCACAGTAATTATTGCATAGTATCTCACGTTATTGATTCAATTATTGCATAATATTTTATATTATTAAATCAATAATTGAGACGACAAAGTTATTCATATTATTATGTGTATTATTGACAATATCTAAAAACTTCTGTTGAAGAAAGGGGTTTGGTCACCTAATGCGTCAATAAAGAGAAATTCTAATCGAAAAGCCCCCTTTTTCCTGGAAATGATCTGGTTGTTAAATATTGCGAGTTATAATAATGATGATAAATGTTGTTAAAAATATATTTTGTGAAGCCAAGTGAGTTGAGATAAATTAAGGGGATTTTTATGAAGTATTTGTTATAAATTTGGCTTATTATATGGACCCCCACTTACCCATTGTTCAAAATAATGTGTGTTATGAGTATGATAATATATATATATATATATATATATATATATATTATATGTTGAAAATAACATATGGGGGGATGAATTTTTGGTCACGGGAGGGAGTATATTATTATTATTATAATAAGTTTTGTTTTATATGAAAAATAGAATATATTATATTTTATTATGCATAGTATTTTCATAGTAAAAAATTTGAAAATTAGTTTTGCCCGTGAAGAAATCTTCCGAATTTTACTGTGCAGTCCGTGATATTTCCTTTACTGTTCATCCAAATAGTATCCAACCATTCTCCTATAAATAGGATGCTCAGTTTAGAAAAGAAAATCACACCAGAATTAGAGAATTCTTCTTCTATAATATTGAGCGTATTTCTTTTGAGTTTAATAAAGCTTTGAGTGTAGAAAATAGTGAAAGTTTTCTTCAAGAATATATCTGCTATACTAGTCGGAATTACTCTTATTTTGAGGTAAGGGATATTATTTATTTTATATTCGCTTATGATATTATTTTTTGTATTCGTAAGAAATTTTATTTCGTTAAATATTATATTCGTTTAATATTCGTAAGGAATATTATCTTCATTCAATATTCGTAAGGAATATTATTTTCGTTGAACAGTTGTAAGAGATATTATTTTTGTTCAATATTCATAAGATATAATATTTTCTTCCATACTTTGTAGTATGTAAGTAATATTATTTCATTTAAGATTCTGAATTTTACACCCATTTTGTTAAAGTATTGTTTCTATACTCCGTGAAATTAGTAGAATATCCTTGAAAGTTGCGCTTCATCTAGTATCTTTTTATGGAAATATTATTCTGAGCATTCTTGATAATTTTTGATTTTTTCATGTCGGTTACTATTCACGGGGTACTATTCCCGAAGTACTATTCACAGGATACTATTCACTTAGGTACTATTCACCCAGAGTACTATTCATGATAAAAATTAATTTCTTTTTTGTTCAAATAATTTTTGATACAATATTATTCTTGAATTTTACTCCACAAAGAAGTATCATGTTGACAATTTAGATATTCTTGAATTTTGGATAAATTAAATTATAAAATCTTTAAAATTTATTCTTACTCTTATTTAATTGAATTTTTATATCTTGTCATCATCCTCATGCTTATATTGTGATGAAAGTCCTCATTGGCCCGTAGTGCATTGATGGACAATTATTGGTATGATTTTGACCAGGGATTATTCGGTATAATCATGACCTATAATGTTACAAATGATGTGGTAAAAGTCCTCATTGGCCCGTAGTGCATTGATGAACAGATGTTGGTATGATTATAACCATACATTCTCTTCGGCCAAGGGTGTAAAGATGAATTGTTGTTTGATATGATCATGACCATTGGTGAAAACACGAATATCCTTGGCCCGTGGTGCATGGATAATTCGTGATTGTGATACTAATGAATATTCTTGGCCTGCAGTGATGTGGATTATTTATTAAGATGAGTTTCAGCGATAAAATTGATGATAAACTTTTAAATCATAGAAGATAGTAGATATCATGCTCTACTTGACTCTTCTAATGGATTGTTTGTTCCACTGTAGTTGTTAATCTAAAACTTGTTGTCTATTGTATTCTATCAGTTGTTATACTGTTGAAGACTAACGATAGTTTATTCTGTATTATCTAAGTCATAATATTCTTTACTAGGATAGTTGAGCTCACCCTTTTCACTCACTGTTCTCTCCAGGAAATGAGAATATAGATGGGACTAGTCAGGGAATGGAGTGACTGTCCGAGATGGTTGCTATAGTAATCCTTACTATTCTATAAAATAGTGTGATAATAATTATAATGACGATTGAATTTGAGTTTGGATATTGTCTAGAAGACAATATTCGTGTTAAAACTCAGCTATTGTGTTGTCGTATTTTGCACGACAGTTGTATTAATTAAGTTTGTATTTAAGTTATGTACCATGTATTTGGTGAATCAGAATGGGTAATGTATACCTATTTTGGAGGCGTCACAGTTGGTATCAAAGTTTAGGGATATGATCTCTTACTAAAATGTGAGGCTAAAACTAGGGGGGGAGACGGGTAATTCCTTCGCTAGTATGACCTACCTAAGCTTATTTGTAATTTAATTGTTCGGTCAGAATATAGGGATAATATGTGGCATGCCAATTAACCCTTGTTTTGTGACAGTAAATCTGACACCTCCAAAATAGGTATACATCACCCATTCTGAGTCGTCAAATACATGGTACAGAAATAACTACAACTTTATTAATACAATTGTCGTGCAAAATACGACAACACATAAACTGTGAGTTTAAAAACAAATATTATCTTCTAGACAATAACCACACTCAAATAAGTCCTCATTACAATTATTGATACACTATTTTATAAAATAGTGAAAACTACAAAAATAACTTTCTAGAACCTTCATTCCGTTCCCCGACTAGTACTCGCTACATTCTCGCCTCTTGAGAAGAAAAATAGAATAAAAAAGAAAAGAGTGAGCTCAACTAGCCTAGTAAAGAACATTATGACTAAGATAATATAGAACAAATTATCGTTAGTCTTCAACAGGGAAAAATATGATATAATATAATAGACAATAAATTTCAGATCAATATTCGCAGCAAAAATAACAATTCATTAGAAGAGTTACGTAGAGAATGAAATCTACTATTTTTTATGATTTTAAAAGTCCATCATCAATATTTTATCCCTGTAACATCAATCAATATACATCTTGAATTAAATAGTCATCTTTGCACTACAGGCCAAAGATATTCATCAGTTGGTTATGTTCATCTCAACACCTGTTCATCTTTTCACTACGAGTCAAAGATGTTCATCAGGAAATCATTCATCTTTGCACTACAGGCCAAATATATTTAGTTATATCATCATTTAGGACTGAGGATGATAAAAAATATTTTAAAGAAAACGAATCCAGTGAAACAAAAGAACAAATATTAAGGATTCGTACTTTAAACAATCCAAGTTCAAAAATACTTTATAAATAACCATAGTGGAGTAAAATTCAAGAATGAAGATCAAAATATAGATACAATCAAAGCTAGTATCCATAATAGATATCTTGGACAAAAAACAAAAATTTAATTTTTCTGTGAATAGTGCCGTATTCGTGAATAGTGCCGTATACGTGAATAGTGCCGTATACGTGAATAGTAACCCTGACACTAAAAGACAAGAATTTCACAAGAAAAATCTTACCAATATTTCGGCATAATGATATTGAAAGAAATAAATAATATCATTTATAAAAAAATAAAATTCCTTACCTTAAAAAGACAGTACTTCTGACTGGAATACTGGATATAGTGCTGAAGGAACTTGCACCATATAACAACACTCAAAGTATCAAAATACTCACAAGAATACGCTCGATAATATAGAGAGAGAAAATTTAGTTTCTGGTGTGATTTTCAATTCTAAACTAAGCACCCTATTTATAGAAAAATGCTTAGAACACCAAAGCAGAAAATTTAATAAAATATTATTATTTTTTAATAAATTTCCTACGCACACCAAAGACATCTGATTTTAGCAATTAACATGTGTAAGTGGGGCCCACCAAATGGAAAAAAGGTTTTTCTAAAAAAACATTTTAAACTCTAAAAATGAATTGTTCCAAAACTTCAATAATTCATAATAAATAGCCCTTTTATCAGAAAAATTCAAATCTTATGTCCATTTCACAGGAAATTTAATTCTCTACAACTTTGTAAGTTTAAGTTTTTCCAAATTCCAAACAGAAATTGACCGAAATCCACATACGGACGATTTTACAGGCTATAATCAAATTTCAGTCAAGAAATGGGTTCCACAAACATGAAAAACATGTTTTAAATATTTTTAGTAACAAAAATACTCTTCCTCCTTATTTATTCATATATCCCACATTCATTGTAAAATATCACCATTATTATATTATTATAATATAATAATATATTTAAATGAATTATTTTATCAGAAAAGATAAAATATCAATTTTCAACAATTGTCACATTAAAAATTTTCTCCATCTATATCCACATAAAATGAATATTTTCCTTATCATATAAATTAATAATTAATTATTCACAAATAATATTACAAAATCACAATACTGACAACCAGGCCGTTCCCAGGAAAGAGGGGGCTAACCAATAAGGATTTCTCCTTACTGGCGCGCAATTAGGTGACCAAACCTCTCCTTAGACAGAACTTTCTAGACATTACCAATAATACTATCTAATAATATTATTCAAATAATATGAATTATTGATCTGATAATGGAAAATACTGTGTAGTGATAATTATTGAAACAACAATAATATAAAATATCAACGTAGCAATTACTGAATCAATAAAATAAAATATTGAACAGTAATTACTGTAAAAATTATTGAGTAGTGCCTTCTTACTTAAGAATCAATAATTGGTGCAATACCGTGTGCTACTGTGCAACAACGCGTATTACTATGTTTTAATCACCGGTTATTCCAACAATATTAACGGTAACAACTACGCCTTTATTTATAAATAACTTATACTTGTCATTTTCGTCATCCAATCGCTTTCCGTTATGGGGCCCACACAAGGCTGCGCCGTCGTACGAATATTCCCCGACAGTAAGAATATTCCACGACCAAACGAATATTCCCCGACAACAATGAATATTTTATAACCACTTGCGTATTTAAGATATTTGCGCATTTTACCCATAACTAACCACATTAATCAAACCAACCCTTACTATTTCAAAATAATAAATAGAGGAAATTCAATTTTATTTATAATAAGTCGGGGTCTTACAACTTCTCCTCCTAATGAAATTTCGTCCTCAAAATTGACGTACGTACCTGGTGTTTCGAAAAGGTGAGGATATCTCGCTTTTATTTCCATTTCCAACTCCCAGGTCATTTCCTCAATAGTATGGTTCCTCCACAAAACTTTGACTTGTGGTATGACCTTTGTGCGTAGGACATGCTCCTTCATATCCAAGATCTTGACATGTACCTCCTCGTATGTTAAGTCTTAGGCTATCTCGTTCTGTTCTAACTCAATAACGTGGCTCAGGTTTTTCACATATTTACGAAGCATAGATATGTGAAAAATATTATGAACACGAGACATACTTGGAGGTAACGCGAGTCTATAGGCCACATTTCCTACTCGGTTAAGAATCTGAATTGGACCAATAAATCGTGGATTAAGCTTTCCTCTTTTCCTAAATCTTGTAACTCCCTTCCATGGAGCAACACACAACAATACATAATCCCCAATACTAAATTCCACGTCCTTTCGATGAAGATTCGCATAACTCTTTTGTCGATCTTGTGCCGTTTACATACGTTGTCGAATCATTTGGATCTTTTTCGTAGTCATACGTATCAACTCTGGTCCCAAAAATGTTGCTTCACCCACCTCATCCCAAAATATTGGAGAGCGACATTTTCGTCCATACAATGCTTCGAATGGAGCCACAACTATACTTGCCTAATAACTGTTGTTGTAGGAGAATTCCACCAATGGTAAATAGTTATCCTAACTCCCTTTGAAGTCTAGGACATAAAGTCTTAATAGATCTTCAAGAGTTTGAATAGTCTTCTCTGATTGTCCGTCCGTTTGAGGATAGTATGCCGAACTGAATCGTAAATCTGTGCCCATAGCTTTTTGCAAGCTAACCCAAAATCATGAAGTGAATCTTGGGTCATGATCTGAAACTATGGATACTAGCATGCCATGCAATCTCACAATCTCATTTACGTACATACGAGCAAGACGTTCAAGTGAATAAGTCTCCCGTATCGGAAAGAAATGAGCAGCCTTAGTTAATCTATCAATAATAACCCAAATCGTATCTGTGCCCTGAGAAATCATGGGAAGACCCGTAACGAAATCCATGGTAATGTGTTCCCACTTCTATTTCGGAATCTCAAGTGGTTGCAATGGACCCTTAGGCACTTGATGCTCTGCCTTTACCCGTTGACAAGTTAAACACCTCGAGATAAACTTCGCGGTCTCTCTCTTCATATTGTTCCACCAAAATGTATTTCGAAGATCACGATACATTTTGGTAATCCTAGGATGGATTGCAAACGGTGTATTGTATGCCTCCATCATGATCTTGTACTTCAAATCAGAGTCGTTAGGAACACAAAGTCTGGAGTTGACTCGAAGTATTCCTTCTTCATCGATTCTTGCTTCTGGGATAACACCTTCTTGTACTTTCTTCTTCATACGCATCAGCTCCGGGTTTGTGGCTTGAGAAACTTAAACTTTATCGATTAAAGTTGGTTCTATGCGTATACTTGACATCATCACATGGGTCCTCGGAGTCTTGAATTCTATCTTCATCTTTTGTAAATCAAACAAAATGGGCCTTTGTATTGACAACATCACACTCGTTCCCACATATCTCCACTTTCTTCCCATATAGATAGTGCATCCAGATCTTTAGTGCGAAAACGACTGTTGCTAACTCTAGATCATGAGTAGGATAATTCCTCTCATATTCTTTAAGTTGTCGCGAGGCATACGCTATGACTTTCTCATGTTGCACGAGAACACATCCTAACCCTTTGCCCGAAGCATCGCTATAGATAACAAATCCATCCGAACCAGATGGTATTGTCAGAACAGGTGTCGAAATGAGTCTCCTCTTGAGCTCTTGGAAACTCTTCTCCCATTCCTCACTCCATACGAATTTTATATCTTTCCGAGTCAGCTGAGTTAACGGAGTAGCGATTCGAGAAAATCCTTCCACGAATCTTTGATAATAACCAACTAAGCCTAGAAAGCTACGTACTTTGGTCACCGACTTTTGTTGCTCCCAACTTTGTATTGCTTCAATCTTCGTCGGGTTAACAGATACTCCATGTTTTGACACCACGTGCCCAAGGAATGCTACTTTCTCAAGCCAGAACTCGCATTTCTTCAACTTGGCATATAGCTTATTTTCACGAAGCCTTTGGAGTACCAGCTTCAAATGGTGCTCATGATCTTCACGACTTTTGGAATATATGAGGATGTCATCAATAAATACAACAATGAATTGATCCAAATATTTCTTGAATATTCGGTTCATCATATCCATGAAAACCGCAGGAGCATTAGTTAATCCAAAAGACATGACTAATAATTCATAATGCCCGTACCGAGTTCTAAAGGCAGTCTTCGAAATATTCGTAGTTCTAATCTTCAATTGATGATATCCAGAACGAAGATCGATCTTTGAAAAGAATTATGCTCCTTGTAACTGGTCAAACAAGTCATCAATGCGAGGTAGCGAATACCTATTCTTGATGGTGACATGGTTCAATTCTCGATAGTCAATACAAAGTCGCATATTCCCATATTTCTTCTTTACAAATAAAACAGGAGCACCCCAAGGAGATGTACTAGGACGAATGAAACTGATGTTCAATAAATCTTGTAGTTGGACCTTTAACTCCTGAAGTTCAATAGGAGCCATTCGATATAGGGTTTTAGAAATGGGCTTTGTACCAGGTTCAAGATTAATAAAGAATTTAACTTCACGTTCTGGGGGTAGACCGGGAAGTTCTTCAGGAAATACATCAGGAAATTCACTAACAACAGAAATATTATTCAAATCTGATGTGTCTTTATTCAAATCCATAACATGGGCTAAGAAAGCTTGACATCCATTTTTTAATAAACGAATGGCTTTATGACTTGATATAACAGTGATTGATTTTAGTGGTTTAGTTGCTTGAATTCGCATAACAGGTTGTTTAGGAATATGAAAACTAACAACCTTACAAAAATAATCAATTTTGGGATTATGAGTAGTTAACCAATCAATCCCTAAAATCACATCAAATGCAAGTATCTTTAAAGAGATAAGGTCAACAGGTAATGTGATGGTGCCAACTTGGATTAAACAAGATTTATAAACAGTGGATGTAATGAAAGTTTCTCCTAACAGAGTCTCCACAGATAAGTCAAAGTCTAATTTCTTCGGAGTCAAGTTTAAACGTTGAGCACAAGCAGGAGAGATAAATGAATGGGTAGCACCGGTATCTAGTAAGGTATAAACTTCGCAAGAATTTATGATTAGTTTACCCGTGATCACCTCGTTTGGGTTCTTCGTATTTTGACCAGTCACGACAAACGCTCTTCTAGGAACCGTTGACTTTGACTTTTCTGGGACAACCTTTTGAGTCACCATCCCCGCTGGACTTGGTTTCGTTACAGTACAATCTCGAGCGATATGTCCTTCCTTTCCATAATTATAACATACCTTGAACTATTGTGGGCAGTTTAGACTGATATGTCCCTCTTTTCCGCATTTATAACATACGACCGGTGGTTGTTCTCCTCCCTTAGAACCAGTTGATGTTGGATTTGACGTCTTCACATTGTCGTTGTTGTACCTTCTCTTTTTAAAATCTCCTCCCGACTCGCTTTTTTTATTATCATGGCCACGATTACCACCAGAGTGATTACCGCTTTTGTCTGTATTCTTTCCTCCCCGCTTGTTATCATTGCTCCGATGACTGCTGCCACCGGTCTGACCCTGGTTGTTGTCCCTCGGTTGAATGTACTCATTATCTCACTCTAATAATTGAGCCCTGTTGACAACATCTGAATATAGAAAAAATTTATGAGAAATGAGATATTGACGTATATCAGGTTTAAGACCTCTCAGAAACATCCGCGTCATACGTTCCTCATTCTCCACCAAATGAGGTGCAAACCTGGATAACTCCGCGAACTTCGCCTCGTACTGGGACACCGTCATGTTGTTTTGTTCCAGTATAATAAACTTCACTTCCTTCATATGACGAATACTTTCAAGAAAGTACTTGTCATTGAACAATTTCTGAAATGTCTCCCAAGACATGCTGAGTGCGGCTGGATGGGAATGCTTCACAGATTCCCACCAGTAATCTGCCTCATTACGGAACGTAAAAGTGGCGAATGGAACTTTCTGTTCCTCCGTGCATCCCAAGACATCTAATATCTTGGTAATTTGCTTGACCCACGTCTCCGCCTTAATCAGATCCGACTTTCCCCAGAATTCTGGTGGTCCTAACTCTTTGAACTGCTTGGCTGTTACAAACCATGCTTTTCTATCATTTTATTGGGTAAAATCTAGTTACGCACAACACGCAAGTATACGTGGTCAACAAGTAATAAAGTGATAAGTTGAGTATCGTTCCCACAAAGAATTATTTAATAAAAATCACCAAGTACTAACCCGTAACCAACTCAATCTTATTTAAACGAATGAATTACAAACTATATAAATTAACTACTATTCCACTAATTAAATTAAGACTATGGAGATTTAAGATCACAACTTCACTTATTGCTCATTTAAGTTAACACACTTCTCATCAATTATTCTCTATCCTGAATTGTTAATCAAGAACACTAGAGTAGTATTAACCACCTCTCGATGCACTAATACCGTATTAACGTCAATCCACAATTAAGATAGAAATTCGTTAAACACCTTAATCAACTAACCCACTATATCTCTATGTGAATTACAATTGAAGAAAGTTTAAGAACAAGTTCTCTATAAGATTACATGCGATGTCAAGCATATCTCTACCTTAACACACATCAAGTTTAGGCTATTAACAAAATCCTGAACACATGCTATCATGATTAGATCTAAATCTATACTTCATCTCTCGAGTTCATATAGATTATCACGGTAATTGATGGCCAAGAAATTAAACAATTAAGTCCAAATCACAATAGACAATCCTCTCAATAGAACATAATAATTGATAACGAAGCATATTAAAATAAACTACACAATAAGATCCATTGTAATCTCAAACAAAGAATTAGTTCATGATTATTGAATTTAAACTAAGAATCCACAATTGAATACACATTAAAAGATAAAGATAGAAGAAGATGAGAAGAAATAATCTATTGTCAGTAGACTTGACGCTCCCTTCTTGCTCCTACTTCAAATCTTCAATGGTCTCCAAGTTGCACCAATCTTCAAATCTAATTAGAACTAGTGTTTTTCTCTAATTTACTCTAATCTAATTTAATAGAATGCTCTCTAATCTCCTAATATTCTCCTCTAATCTGTGTTAGTCCCCTCCTTTTATAAGCCTTTGTACATGTCTTTAAGTCCTCTTGGAAGTCCTTGAATCAAACAACTCGAAAACAATCCTTTTCGGACTCAAATTCGGACAAAATCTCTTCATTTTCGTGCATACCCAGCCCCGGCTGGGTATTTGCCTTTGTAATAGCAAGCCCCGGCTGGATAGCAAGCTGCTAAAATGCCCAGACACCCAGCCCCGGCTGGGTCCTAAGGCTAAAAACGCCCAGCCCCGGCTGGGTACCAATCTGCCAACAAAATTTTCTGCTGGAACCTCCTCTGCTAAAACTGCCATAACGTTTGAACCGAGAGGAGTTACGAGTCCCGCGACCTATCAAATCGAAGCTATCGACGAGATCTACAACTTTCATTCTTTGAGCTTTGAGAAATAACGAAAGCATGATGGTCGAAATTGGACTGGAAGTGACTGCTACGCAAAATGACCACCCAAAACGGTGAAGTTCAACGTCCGTTGGTAGAAATGTCATAACTCTTTCATCCGAACTCCGATTTGAATGATTCAAGATGTTCCGGAAAGCTAAGAAAACGCTCTACAATATAGTCCAAGCTCCAAGCCAAGAACATGAATTGAACATAAAAGCATAAATGATGTCCGGCTTGCTTTTGTTTGTATTTTCCGTGCTTTTCCTTACTAATAATCGCTCACATCGCTTCCAAACGTATAACCTACAAAACGAACACAAAATGCATGAAAAGTAACTAAGACACATGAATAAAAACAACTAATTCAAGTAAAAGATACCGGATAAGTAGGTATAAAACCTACTTATCAAATACCCCCAAACTTAAACCTTTGCTTGTCCTCAAGCAACACAGCATAATGCAATGCAATGCAATGGAATGGAATGGAACTAATCTACATGCCTACGAATCCATCAGTATTGATAAACACAAATCTATTCACTCGGCCTTAGAGCAATCAAGCAAACACGATAATACTTCATATCAAAACCAATCAACAATTTCCTAGTTAATCATCAAATCTTAAACTGTTATCACTGATATAGTGCGTGTGTGCTCAACAACCATGCTAATTGATATAAAATCAAATTTAACACATAATAGGTCTCTTTAAAGGCATCATACAGTGAAAACTTACAAAATTCACGAACAAGCTAGATCCAACTAAAGTCAAATATCCACCAAGTTCAAGAGTCCAATCCGGGATACTTATGCTTTACTTTTCATTACGGGAGCTTTTTGCTCTTTTCCCGTTTTATTATTTTTTTTTCTTTTTTTTTTACTTTTTAACCATGACTGTGCAATGTCTCATTCCATTAGGCTAACAGTGCTACCCCTTAGCGAGCTTTCGACCAACGACTCCCAGACCATATAAGACCTTAGGGCGCTAGGTTTTAAGATACCCCTTCGGGCGTACTTGCTCAAGTAACAAAGGCCCCGAAACAAAACTAGCCACGGTATTTTTTTTTATTTTATTTATTTTTTTTGAAGCTTATATATCCCAATTTTTTTTCCCAAACTTAAGTTTTTGTCTAAATTCAGTCATCTCCGCCTATTCATGTCTTTCATTCATCCAAACTAGTATTATCCTTAAGAAGTCCATTATGTATCAATTTAAACTTAATCAGTCAACAAATTGTTTTTACTGTGCTATCCTTATTATACCAGTTTCCAACAGAAAAATACTCAATTCATAACAAGAAATCACATCAAAAGCTCTAATACTTAGTATTATACTTGTCTACTCAATTCCATTCTCATCATTGGCCAAAATAAACTAAACTATCTAACAACTGGACTCATGCAAGATGAATATAGTAACTAACTATTATTTTTGAATTTTTGAATATTTGATTTTGTTTTTTTAATAATGAAACTAAACTATATTAACAACATATGCAAAATAAATAACATAAACTAAACATGCGATAATGAACCTAAACAAAACTCCCCCAAACTTAGCAATTGCAATGTCCTCATTGTAAGAATATAACGGTAAGTAGAAGAGAACTTCCCTGTAATCAGCTAAGCGTGAGTTGATGGTGGCGATGGCGGCGACGATCATTTTGCTATCCATTGGACTTCCAATACCTGCAATGAAGAGAGACAACATGGATTAGATTATAAGAGAACTTAATAAGTAACTTAATTCCTATCTACTAAATAAACTAGTAAAGCATATAAATATAAAAAATTCCTGGGTTGCCTCCCAGTCAGCGCTTGATTTATAGTCTTTCAGCCTGACTTTTTCTGGTCAATGCTATCCAATTCTTCTTCGAAAGTTGAGAAACCCTCCATCCATCGAAAATAATATAGCTTTTGGTAGGTTCCTATTTGTGATAGCCATCAAGTTAAAGTCAAATAGCATGCTTTGTTTATATAAGATTAGATTGAAGAACGTCCAACATCTAGGCATTTTCTCCATTGTGTCTACGAATATATTCTGGCATTGAGGCTTGTCAGACACAACAATCTCTTCTTCTATCTTCTCCAACTCATCGCACCATGGCTTCGAAGTTGTACTCGCTTTTACGTCACATGGAGTATTGCCAATGACATGACTACCAATTGGACAAGGTTTTGCAAATCTAACCAGATTCTTGAACAGTGGAGGAGAATTCACTTGAGGCATAAATAACATCGGCTCATCATCTTTGGTTCTCATAATTAGTTCTTCACCGACCTTGTTGTCATTATCCCTACTTGTCTCCTCTTTTTCAACATCTCGAGGCTCATCTAGTTGTAGATTTGGTTCAGGTTCTTCGTCAATTTTGTCATCCATGTCATAAAACCAAGTGTTTGGAGGAAGGTTGCTTACGGCTTTGGTCATTTGCTCTATCTGATCCGCAAGATTTAGAATTGACCTCGCTTGATTACTCATTCTCTCCTCATTTGATGCTATGAACTTGGACACCAATTCCTCCAACCTTGACTTTTCTTTTTCAGTCTCGGAAGCCATGTATTGAGGACTATTGGTTGAGGCAGTGAGGAGTTGTTCCATTCGATTATTAAAATTTTGGGTTGATAACTCCTGACTCATTATCATCTCTTCTTTTTCTTCTATAATCCTTAACATGAATTCCTTGAAATCTGAATTGTCTTCTTGTTGCATTGGAGGTGGATTTGAGAAATTTGATGGATATGTTGGATTTGGAGCAGAGTATTGGTCCTGATAGTTGTAGCACCATGAAGAATCCGGGTTATACCCCCAAACTTGATGGTAATTATCATATGCATACTGGTTGAGGTATACACCACCTTGTTTTCGCCGCCCAAAACTAACGGTGCATTGATGACTCGGATGGTTGCCAACACAATAGTCACACATGATTGCCATCCTTTGACTCTGTTGGGCTGAGATAACGTCCAACTTCCTCGAAAGTTCTTTAATTTGTGCTGACATTGCGGAAAGTGTCGTGAGTCTGTCAATCTCCTTTTCTTTTGGTTGAGTTATGTTCGTGTATGGCCATTGATACGCAAAGTCATCCATGGTACCTGAAAAGAGAGAAATATAGGAAGAGAATTAAAAATAAGAATAAATTTTTTTAAATTAAGACTAATTTGATTGAAGCTAATATTGGCAAAGAGATATTAAACTAATTCCCCGGCAACGGCGCCAAAAACTTGTTGGGTAAAATCTAGTTACGCACAACACGCAAGTATACGTGGTCAACAAGTAATAAAGTGATAAGTTGAGTATCGTTCCCACAGAGAATTATTTAATAAAAATCACCAAGTACTAACCCGTAACCAACTCAATCTTATTTAAACGAATGAATTACAAACTATATCAATTAACTACTATTCCACTAATTAAATTAAGACTATGGAGATTTAAGATCACAACTTCACTTATTGCTCATTTAAGTTAACACACTTCTCATCAATTATTCTCTATCCTGAATTGTTAATCAAGAACACTAGAGTAGTATTAACCACCTCTCGATGCACTAATACTGTATTAACGTCAATCCACAATTAAGATAGAAATTCGTTAAACACCTTAATCAACTAACCCACTATATCTCTATGTGAATTACAATTGAAGAAAGTTTAAGAACAAGTTCTCTATAAGATTACATGCGATGTCAAGCATATCTCTACCTTAAAACACATCAAGTTTAGGCTATTAACAAAATCCCGAACACATGCTATCATGATTAGATCTAAATCTATACTTCATCTCTCGAGTTCATATAGATTATCACGGTAATTGATGGCCAAGCAATTAAACAATTAAGTCCAAATCACAATAGACAATCCTCTCAATAGAACATAATAATTGATAACGAAGCATATTAAAATAAACTACACAATAAGATCCATTGTAATCTCAAACAAAGAATTAGTTCATGATTATTGAATTTAAACTAAGAAT
Organism: Panax japonicus; assembly: GCA_020205505.1. Lineage (NCBI taxonomy): Eukaryota > Viridiplantae > Streptophyta > Magnoliopsida > Apiales > Araliaceae > Panax > Panax japonicus. The sequence continues at coordinate 78,184 of JAINUV010000797.1, forward strand.
CCACAATTGAATACACATTAAAAGATAAAGATAGAAGAAGATGAGAAGAAATAATCTATTGTTAGTAGACTTGACGCTCCCTTCTTGCTCCTACTTCAAATCTTCAATGGTCTCCAAGTTGCACCAATCTCCAAATCTAATTAGAACTAGTGTTTTTCTCTAATTTACTCTAATCCAATTTAATAGAATGCTCTCTAATCTCCTAATATTCTCCTCTAATCTGTGTTATTCCCCTCCTTTTATAAGCCTTTGTACATGTCTTTAAGTCCTCTTGGAAGTCCTTGAATCAAACAACTCGAAAACAATCCTTTTCGGACTCAAATTCGGACAAAATCTCTTCATTTTCGTGCATACCCAGCCCCGGCTGGGTATTTGCCTTTGTAATAGCCAGCCCCGGCTGGATAGCAAGCTGCTAAAATGCCCAGACACCCAGCCCCGGCTGGGTCCTAAGGCTAAAAACGCCCAGCCCCGGCTGGGTACCAATCTGCCAACAAAATTTTCTGCTGGAACCTCCTCTGCTAAAACTGCCATAACGTTTGAACCAGGAGGAGTTACGAGTTACGCGACCTATCAAATCGAAGCTATCGACGAGATCTACAACTTTCATTCTTTGAGATTTGAGAAATAACGAAAGCATGATGGTCGAAATTGGACTGGAAGTGACTGCTACGCAAAATGACCACCCAAAACGGTGAAGTTCAACGTCCGTTGGTAGAAATGTCATAACTCTTTCATCTGAACTCCGATTTGAATGATTCAAGATGTTTCGGAAAGCTAAGAAAACTCTCTACAATATAGTCCAAGCTCCAAGCCAAGAATGTGAATTGAACATAAAAGCATAAATGATGTTCGGCTTGCTTTTGTTTGCATTTTCCGTGCTTTTCCTTACCAATAATCGCTCACATCGCTTCCAAACGTATAACCTACAAAACGAACAAAAAATGCATGAAAAGTAACTAAGACACATGAATAAAAACAACTAATTCAAGTAAAAGATACCGGATAAGTAGGTATAAAACCTACTTATCACATTTCCACCTGTATTTTGTACACGAGTCTCCCTCGTCTGATTTTGCATTAACTGTAAAAAACTTCTAAACATCCCATCGTTCATCGTTTGATCAGTGGTGTTGTTTACAGGAGGAACATTGCAAGCCTGTTGCACGTTCTCCTCGTTGGTGATTAATGGTGTCTCCACGGTCTCATTTACTCTATCGTTAATATTTTTAGCTGTCATTCTTAAATACTACCACAAAACAAGGGTTAATTAAAGAAATTGACATGCAACATAATAACCCTATACTCTGACTGTAACGCCCCCAAAATAGGTATACACCACCCATCCTTAGTCGCCAAAAACATGGTACAGAATACAAATACAAACTTAAATATACAACATGAGTTGTGAGTTTTAATACAAATATTATCTTCTAGACAGTATTCAAATTCAAAATAAGTCCTCAATACATTTACTATCACACTATTTCACAGAATAGTGAGGACTACTAATGCAACCATTTGGACTGTCAATCCATTCCCGACTAGTCCCAGCTATATTTTCATTTCCTGAAGAGAACAGTGAAAGAAAGGATGAGCTCAACTAGCCCAGTAAGAAATATTATGACTAAGATAATGCAGAATAAATTATCGTTAGACTTCAACAGTATAACAACTGATAGAATACAATAGACAACAAGTTTTAGATCAACAACAACATTGAAATAAGCAATCCATTAGAAGAGTCAAGTAGAGCATAATATCTACCATCTTCTATGATTTAAAAAGTTTATCATCAATTTTATCGCTGTGACTCAGCTTAATAAATAATCCACATCATCGAATCATCCCTGCACTACGGGCCAAGGATATTTTTTAGTATCACGACCACGAATTATCCATGCACTACGGGCCAAAGATAATTGTGTTTTCATCAACGGTCATGATCATGCCATAAAAAAATTCATCTTTGCACCCTTGGCCGAAGAGAATCCATGGCAATAATCATACCAAAAACTGTCTATCAATGCACTATGGGCCAATGAGGATTTTTACCACATCATTTATAATATTACGGTCATGATTATACCGAATAATCCCTGGTCATAACCATACCAAGTCCATCTATGCACTACATACCACAAATGACTTTCAACATATTATAAACACGAGGACGATGACAATGATATAAGAATTCAATAAAACAAGTTCAAGGATAAATTTTAAAGATTTATAATTTAATTTATCCAGAATTCAATAATGTTCAAATTGTCAACATGATACTGCTTTGTGGAGTAAAATTCAAGAATAATATTATGCCAAAAATGATTTGGACCGAAAACGAATCAATTTTTATCATGAATAGTATCCCAGGTGAATAGTACTCGAGTGAATAGTACCCCATGAATAGTACTTCATGAATAGTAACCCGTGAATAGTACTCCGACATGAAAAAGTTAAAACTTATCAAGAATGCTCAGAATAATATTTTCATGAAAAGATACTGGATGAAGCGCAAATATCAAGGATATTCTACTAATTTCATGGAGTATAGAAGCCAAAACTTTAACAAATCGAATATAGAATTCGAAATCTGAAACAAAATAATATTACTTACATACTACAGAGTATGGAAGAAAATATTATTTCAAGCGAATATTGAACAAAAATAACATCTCGTACGAATATTGAACGAATATAATATTCCTTACGAATATTAAATAGATATAATATGAATATTAAATGAAGACAATATCCCTACGAATATTGAACGAAAATAATATTCCTTATGAATATTGAACGAAAATAATATTCATACGAATACGAAAAATAATGTCTCTTCTGAATATGAAATAAATAATACCCCTTACCTCAAAAAGAAGAGTATTCCAACTGGTATAGCGGAGATATTCTTGAAGAAAACTTTCACTATTTTCTACACTCAAAGCTTTCTAAAACTCGATAGAAATATGATCAATATTATAGAAGAAGAATTCTCTGATTCTGATGTGATTTTCAAATCTAACTAAGCATCCTATTTACAGGAGAATGGAAGGATACTATTTAGAAATTTTTTTCACGGATCAACAGTAGGAAACTCACGATCTAAACTTTGTTGATTCACCAGACGCCTACTTTTCAAATGCTAACACAATTAGTCAAACAATATATATATATATATATATATAACACATGCTTATTAGAAAAAAATCAACCACCCGTGACTCCCTTTTTAATTCATCCCCCAAGACATTTCATATACACCAAAATCATATATATATATATATATATATAACCAAATCAACCACCCGTGAATTCAAAATAAAAACCCCTTTCATTTTTTCTTCCACACGTGGGCCCCACGTGTTTCCCTCCCACCAACATCTCATAATCATAGGCGGGTCCCATTATATTTATACTAAACAACTTTCTACCAATTATTTTAAAAATAGGTAAATGGGGATCTAAATAATAAGCACAATTTACAACAACTAATTCATAAAAATCCTCCCAATATTTTTAACAACATTTATCATCATTATTATAATTCGTAATATTTAACAACCAGGTCGTTCCCAGGAAAGAGGGGGATTTCCAATAAGGATTTCTCCCTATTGGCGCGCAATTAGGTGACCAAACCTCTCCTTGACAGAACTTCTAAATATTGTCAATATTGCAAATAATAATATTAATAACTTTGTCGTCTCAATTATTGATTTAATAATATATAAAATATCGACAATAATTAAATCAAATAATGTGAGATACTATGCAGTAATTACTATAGCAATAATTGAACCAAACTGAGTGACTTCTCACGTAAGTATCAATAATCAATACCGTGTGCTACTATGCAACCACGTGTATTACTGTACTTTTACTACTGTGTAGTTCAACAGTTAACGGTAAAACCTCCGCCATTATTTTCATAAAAAGATATTTTTATCGTTTTCTCATTCTGACAATAATTCCGTTGTGGGGTCCACCAATGATTGTGCCGTCGTACGAATATTCCCCGACACAAAGAATATTCTCTGACCAATAGAATATAATATAATAAATTATATACTTTTCAAAATTTATAAATATTATCGACAACTATAATATTATATCAAATCCACACCATAATACTTAAAAAAAATATTTTGAGAAAATTAATCTTTATTCACAAAATTTGGGGTCTCACAATCTCCCCTCCTTATAAAATTTCGCCCTCGAAATTTACGTACGTACCTGGTATGCCGAACAGACGAGGACACTTCGTCATATTCTAACTCTTGAGGTATAACATTTGAGCGTAGAATATATTCCTTCTTATCCAAGATTTTAACAGGTACATCTTCATACATTTAATCTTCCGCTATCTCGTCCGGTTATAAATCAATAATGTGGTTCGGGTCGTCCACATATTTACGTAACATCAATACGTGAAAAAAAAATGTTATGAACTCGCGACATACTTGGCGGTAAGGCGAGTCTATAGGCCACAGTTCCTACTCGATCGAGGATTTCAAATGGGCCAATTAAAACGAGGGTTGAGATTTCATCTCTTCATCGACTCTTGCTTCTAGAATAATGCCTTCTTGAACATTCTTCTTCGTATTCATCAGCTCCGCGTCTATAGCTTTAGCGGCTTTAACATTATCGATTAACATCGATTCCAATCGTATATTCGTTATCTTCATGTAGGTTCGTATATTCGCACTCGTAAACGCATACGATCTTCTACTCAACGCGTCAGCTACCACATTCACTTTTCTAGGATGGTATTGAATGTTATAATCGTAATCTTCAATAGCTCGAGCCAACGTCTTCAGCGCATAATACGTTCGTTTTGGGTGAAGAAATACTTGAGGGTTTTAGAAATGGAGTTTTGTATTGGGGTCAATACAAAATTCGATTTCACGCTCTGGGGTAGGCTAGGAAGTCTTCAGGAATACGTTAGGAAATTTATTAACAATAGAAATATCATTCAAACTTGTGACTCTTATCCCAAGACTTGGATAACACGTCACATTGATACCTATCAACTTGCCACCGTTATCCACGGCTTCCCCTACAGAAAGTCTGGCTTTGGTGCATTCCACACAAGGAAGTCAACAATGAAAGGCTCGGGGCTCTTTACTTATGGCTTGATATAACGGTGATTGACTTTAGTGGTTTGGTTTCTTAAATTCGCATAACAGGTTGGTTAGGAATATGAAAGCTAACAACCTTACGAAAAGCATGATGAGTAGTTAACCAATCGATTAATAAAATCACATCAAAGGTAAGTATTTTCAAAGAGATAAGATCGACAGATAACGTGAAAGTGTCGATTTGAATCAAACAAGATTTATAAACAGTGGATGTAACGAAGGTTTCTCCCAACGGAGTTTCAACAGATAAGTCAAAGTCTAATTTCTCTGGAGTCAAATTTAAACGTTGAGCGCAAGTAGGAGAAATAAAAGAATGGGTAGAACCGATATCGAATAAGGTATAGACTTCACAAGAGTTTATAATTAACTTACTCATGATAACTTTGTTCGGGTTCCTTGACAAACGCTCTCACTTAAACTACCAACTTTGACTTGTCTGGGACATCTTTTGGCGTCACTATCCCAAATGGACTTGACTTCACTACACAACAAAATTGAGCTTGGTGACCTTCTCTTCCACAATTAAAACAGGCTTTGGGTTGCTGCGTACAGTTTGGACGGATGTGTCCCTCTTGTCCGCATTTGAAACATATGACAGGTGGTCATTCTTCTTCCTTTGAAACGGGTGCTGGTGCTGCTGTCTTTCCATCATTATTGAACCTTCTCTTCATGAAATTTCAACTTCTATTATCTTGGCCATGATTACCACCAAAGTGGTTATCATTCTTGGCATGATAATTTCCCTTACGATGGTTATCATTGTTCCGATGGTCGTTGCCACCGGTATGATTATTATCGTGTTGTTAGTCGTTACCTTTTGGTTGTGCTAACTCATTATCGCGCTCTGAGCCCTATTCACAACATCTGAATATAAACAAAGTTTGTGAGAAATGAGGTATTGACGTATATCGGGTTTCAAACCTCGCAGAAACATTCGCGTCATTTGCTCCTCATTATAGACCAAATGGGATGCAAGCCAGGATAACTCTTTAAATTTAGCCTCGTACTGCGACACGGTCATATTGTTTTGCTCCAACTTGATGAATTCCACCTCTTTCATGTGACGAATACTTTTGGGAAAGTACTTGTCGTTGAACAATTCTTGGAACTTCTCCTAAGACATCTTGAGTGAGTCAGACTAGGTACGTTTTACAGATTCCCACCAATGATCTGCTTTTTCACGCAACATAAAGGTGGCAAATGGAACCTTTTGCTCCTCTGAGCATTCAAAGACATCAAATATCTTGGTGATATGCTTTATCCACGTCTCTGCCTTAAGTGGTTCTGGCTTTCCCAAAATCTCTGGTGGTCCCAGCTCATTGAACTGCTTAGCGATGACTAACCGTGGGTTGCCATTGATTCCACTTGCATTATGAACAAGAATCTCTCTCGTTTGGTGTTGCAAAAACTGTACAAAGCCTCTGAACATCCCATCGTTCATCATTTTATTGGTGTTGTTATTTACCTGAGGATTATTGTCTTCCTGTTGCACATTATCCTTGGTATTGATCTGTGGTGACTCAACGGTCTCATGTGCTCCATTGCTATTCTCAACATTCTCGGATGTCATTTTCAAATACTGTCACAAAACAAGGGTTAATTGACATGCAACATATTATCCCTATACTCTGACCGACCAATTAAATACCAAATAAACTTAGGTAGGTCATACTAGCGAAGGAATTCCCCGTCCCTCCCTTCCTAGTTCTTGTCTTACATCTCAGCCAGGGATCATATCCCTAAGCTTTGATATCAACTGTGATGCCCCCAAAATAGGTATACATCACCCATCGTAAGTCGCCAAAAACATGGTATAAAATACAAATACAAATTTAAATATACAACATGAGCTGTGAGTTTTAATACAAATATTATCTTCTAGACAGTATTCAAACTCAAAATAAGTCCTCAATATATTTATTATCACACTATTTCACAGAATAGTGAGGACTACTAATGCAACCATCTGGACCGTCAATCCATTCCCTAACTAGTCCTAGCTATATTTTCATTTCCTGAAGAGAACAATGAAAGAAAGGGTGAGCTCAACTAGCCCAGTAAGAAATATTATGACTAAGATAATGCATAATAAATTATCGTTAGCTTTCAACAGTATAACAACTGATAGAATATAATAGACAACAAGTTTTAGATCAACAACTGCAGCGGAATAAACAATCCATTAGAAGAGTCAAGTAGAGCATAATATCTACCAACTTCTATGATTTAAAAAGTTTATCATCAATTTATCGCTGAGACTCGGCTTAATAAATAATCTACATCATCGAATCATCCCTGCACTACGGGCCAATGATATTCTTTAGTATCACGACCACGAATTATCCATGCACTACGGTGAAAGTAGTATGCACACAAGCCAATCATGTTTGATGATAAATCATATACTTTGTAAACAATCTTATTCATTTATTAATAAAAAGTATTAATTTATTAAAGGCTTTTAATTATCTACATGATGCTGTTTTATAATATGTGATAAACTCATAGTTTTAAGCAATGCTTTTAGAATAATGATGATGATCATTCTAATGAGATCTAAATTCTTAGAAAGCTTAAAACTAAAATAGTTCCTAATCGTTGGATTACTAAATTGGGGATTAGTGAATCCGAATAGATTGGTACATACGTTGCTTGCTCATTGGATGAGGATGATTGATCTCATGATCATTTGTGTGGAGACACTAAAGCAAGTATGTAGGTGCTTATTAGAGAATAAGTTCACTAAACGTGGCTCGCTAAGGAATACCTAATGGAGTTTTACTTGCATGTCAATAGGAATTCCTGTAGTGATAGTAGTACAAGTGATCCTTGGACTTGAGATCATCATAGTATCTTGTGTATGATGAGTTATACTTTGACTTATTCCTTAAGACCCTTAGGGTATATCAAAGGGTATGCTTGGGTATAATAAGTTGTACATGGAGATAATGTATGATCAATAAAAAATCTACCACTTCTAGTAAAAGAAGAGAAATGTCCTATGTGATTCGATAAATGACAACCCAGTAGTCCTTGGCCAAGGTAGAATGAAATTAGAAAGGAGTTTCTAATTTACATTATTTGGAGTTGTGCATTTAAGAGTCGAAATACATATAACTAAATAAAATAAGACTTGACAGAAATTCCATGTCTTATATTTAATTGGGACATTGTATGGTGGAAGGATTGAATTGTACGGTAACTATTTACTCAAAGGTTCTTTTATGATTAATGTTGAAATCTATATTATCTGGAAAGTCGTTGATCGCTAGGGAGGCTTATCCCTATTGTAGAATAAATATTATTTATTTAAATAAATTATTAGTTTAATTTATTTATTTAAATAAGATTAGAATTGTTCTAATTGATTTATTCACAACCGGTTTAATATGGAGAACCTAAAGGGTCACACCATAAAAGGAAGAATAATTATTTAAGAAATTAATGGCATAATCATAATAATAAGTTAAGTATATTTAATTTAATCTATGGTGATAGAATAAATTAAATAGCTTAATATTTATTATTTAATATTTTGGAAATATTAAATATAAATTAATAAGAGGAGTCTTATTATTATTATTACAATTATTATTATTTAATTCCTAAAGGAGTTTGAGAATTAATTAATAAAAGTACTCTCAAATATCCTAATAGGATTAGGAGGCAAATTAATTAAAAGAGTTTAATTAATTATCCCTAATAAGATTAGGGAGCTTAATTAATTAAAAGGTTAATTAATTATTCCTAATAAGATTAGGAGCCTAATTAATTAAAAGAGTTTAATTAATTAAAATAAAACCCAATCCTTAATTGTTAAGGATGGGTTGCCCACATCTATAAATAAGAGGAGTCTTATTATGGGTGAGAGAGAGGTTGACGTATTCATAGAATACGTAATTTCAATAGTTGGGAGAGTACACCCCTTTCTATGAGAGATAGAAAAACTAGGGTTTTGCCAAATACCCATCTTCTTGAATTCTTCTTCTTCCTTGGTGGATCACCTCTAGAGGCCAAACACTTGGGTGGCTAACGTTGATCAAAGGAAGGAACCAAACCCACGTTGATCAAAGGAAGGAACCAAACCCGGTGGATTCAAGTTGAACGCGAAAAGGATTAGAGGTGAACTTGTACCTGAGGAAGCTTGGATCTTCAAGGGTATGATTTTATTCTTTATCTTTTCGTTTAATTAATAATTGTGCATAAAGGGTGATCCGAGTTTATGGTTTGTAAAATTTTAAAACTCTGATTTTCCACGCTTCCGCATATTTTTGCAATTTTATTGCGTTCATGAATATTACAAACCTAACAGTGGCATCAGAGCCAAACCTTTATGCGAATTATTAATTGTTCTAATTTGATATATATATATTGATATGTGTTTAGAACAATTTAATTGGGCATAATTTTATTGTATAAAATTTATTTTATGAAAAAAAAAACGCGAAGCCTGTATATGCGTGATTCACCTGATGACTAATCATATTGAAAAGTTACAAGTGATTTTTTTTTTTAAAATGCCGAATCCTGTTATTGGAGTCTGATTTTGTAAAAGTTACAAGTGATTTTTTTAAAAAAAATAAATAAAAAGGTACAGGAGCATTTTTTTTAAAAAAAGTTGCAGGAGATTCACGTGACCCATTTTAAGATTACAGGAGCTTACATTTTTTTTTGAGACTCTTGTGCATGGAAATCAAGGAGTCTTGATTATATATATTCGGTTATATATATATATATTATATATAATAGTTATATTATATATATATAACGGTATATATAATAATTTTATTATTTTATTATTAAAATAAAAGTTTATTTTAATTTAAAATAAAAGGTTTATTTTAATTTTAAAATTAGAATTTCATGCTAACTAATTAGAGTTGGAATTGAATTCCATGATAACTAATTGGAGTTGAAATTGGATTTCATGTTTCCTTAAATAAAGGAGTTTATTTAGATATGAAATAAGATTTCATATTATTTAAAATAAAAGAGTTTATTTGTGAATAGGAAAGTGAATTCATCTTTCCTTAAATAAAGGAGTTTATTTAGATATGAAATAAGATTTCATATTATTCAAAATAAAAGTGTTTATTTGTGAATGAGAAAGAGAATCCTAATTTTCTTAAATAAAGGAGTTTATTTAAATATGAAATAAGATTTCATATTATTCAAAATAAAGTAGTTTATTTGTGAATAGGAAAGAGAATCCGTGTTTCCTTTAAATAAAGTTTTTTTTACTTGGAATAGGATTCCATAATTAATTAAAATAAAGGAGTTTATTTTGATTAAAGATTTTGATTAAAATAAAATAGTTTATTTTATTCAAAATAGGATAAATTAAAATAAAATGGTTTTATTTTGATTTAAATTTGGATTAAAATAAAGGAGTTTATTTTAATTCAAAATTAGATTTTATACTAACTAAATTTTGCCCATTAAATGATATCAATATATATATTAAATATTTATTATTCATGAGATGAATATTATTTATTGATGCATATGGTGATGTGTATGATAATAAATGGGATTGATTATGGACTATTGACCAATGCGATTGGATTTTATTTTATTTGGATGCATGAATGTATGGGTTTTATTAAATGGGGTCTGCGTACCTCGTCTTCTCTAATTTTTCTTAATATAAATTCTATCTTCCTCCTATGTACTTCCCATTGATTGTTGATCAAGGTTTCTATGTATTTTAAATAGTTTTGTAATAGGAATAGTTAGAATTAATTTTGAAGAATTGGAGATCAAGGAACAAGGAGCGCGTGAAGACCCGTTTGCAATGGAGCCCGAGTTTAAATGTAATAGTTATATTTAAATATTAATTCTTGCACCCCTAGGGTTTGACCTTTTGGTTCACTTGGTGGCTCTAGTGAACCAAACTAGAATAAAAGTCCATAATCAATCCATGTAGAATATAGTATTCTATATGTGTATGCTTATACTATATATATTATATATTATGCAAACATGCTTCGCATGTTCATTAATATGACGCGTATTTTATATATATATATATATATATGTGCATGCGCGCTAAACAAGATGAGACAAATTAATTACTTTCAAAGCTCTCAAATTTTTATATTAAGTCCTAAGCGTTCAAAGATATTTGGAATATCGAACGTCGCCTTTTAGCATGATAAAAATTAATAGAGTATTAAATATTTAATATGAGTTTTTTGTGTCACCACAAGGCAAGTACTAAGTATTTAAGATGTTAATTTATCACATTTGATGCTTATAAAGAAAATTGAACAATATTGTTTTGTTGTGTCATCACAAGGACAATATTTTTCTTTTTTGAATATATGGAGTGCTAGGTTGGAATTAACTTGGATAATTTTGATTCGGATGTGCCACCACTTGATGTAATTGACAAGAGTTGTCTACCTATTTATTTATATATAGTTTGTTGTGTCACCACAAGGCTATATACATTTGAAATGGGATCCTTATTCTTACTAGCAAATCTTTAATTAGATATTGCCGAACTATATATATTGAGGGTAATATAGTTTGAAGAAATAGTGGGAGATACCAATTTAAAATAAGACCTAATTTATTTTGGTAATTAATAAAAGAATGTATTCTAAAATGTTGTTACAAATTCATTTACAGAATTTTACAATGTCTAAATTACTATCACTGCAAAGCATATTAGATGCTATTTAACCGGACTGTATTAAAGGGATTGGTTAAGGAAATTAAGAAAAGTTCTCACGGCTAAAAAGCTATCTTATATCCTTAATACGCCTATCCTTGTAATGGTTGCAGACAATGCCTCTAAGGAAGAGATTGCTACTTTTAAAAAGTGGCAAGATGATGCATAGTTTGCTCAATGCATCATGCTCGTATCCATGAGTAACGAGCTTCAGCGTCAGCATGAAACTATGGATGCTTCTACTATATTCCTGCATATCAAGTAGTTGATGGTGAGAAAAGTAGGACTGATAGATATCAGATATCTAAGGAGCTCTTCTGATCTAGAATGACCAATGACACTATAGTACAGATAAAAGTCCTTTAAATAATCAATTTAATTGATCAATTAGGAAAATTGGTTTTTGTCATGGATGGAGAGTTGAGCCAAGATTTGATCTTGCACTCACTCCCGGACACCTTTCACAATTGTTGTGAATTTTTTATATGAACAAGCTAGATATCAGGTTTTCTGATTTGCTTAACATGTTGAAAAATGTTGAGAGTCACTTTCCAACCAAGAAAGACCAAGTCTTACCGGTAGGGGCCAAAGGATCTTCTGAAAAGAAGAACGATTCAAAGAAGGTAAAAAGAAAGGCAAAAACAAAGGATAATAAGAACAAAACTGATACGGATAACAAAGGAGTTGGCTTCCACTGCAATAAGCCTGGACACTGGAAAGAAATTACAAGAAGCATCTTGCAGAGGCTAACCAAAAGAAGCTTAGTGAAGTTTCAGTTACAAATACAAATTTGTTCATGATTTAAAATAAATTTTTCTTTAAGTCAAGGTTCTACTTGGGTATTGGATACCAACTTTGGTTATCATAAATATAGATTTATGAAGGGACCAAGCAGAAGTAGAAATCTAAACAAATATAAGTAATCCTATGTGTGGGAAATGAAGCAAAGGTTACTACATTAGCCATAGAAACTTATAGTTTAGCAATGCCTACGGGCAAATCTATTAAGTCAATAAGTTGTTATTGTATTCTAGTTCTTGTTAGAAACATTATTTTCATTTTGTTGTTGGACAATGAAATTTGGTATTATAATTAAGAACAATTGTTGTTCTATTTATAATAATAATGTTTTGTATAGAACTGGAATATTACTTAATGGATTTTGTATACTTGACTTACGTGAAAATAATTTTGTAAATTGAACAAACTAGTATATGAAAAGGAGATAATCATTCAAAGAGTTGAATGTATGTATTTGCTGAAATACAAGTGTGAATTATTTGAAAGGTTCAAAGAATTCAGAAGTGAAACAAATTGGCAAAGTATTAAGATTCTTTGATTAAATCAAGGAATAAATACTTGTGCAATAAGTTTCTAGATCATCTCAAATGGTTTTCTCACAATGGACGCCTCCTGATACGTAATAATTGATTGATGTATCTGAAAGGAAAAATTGTACCTTGTTAGACATGGTGCAATCCATAATGATTTTACCGACATTCCAGTATCCCTCTCGAGTCATGCCCTAAAAATGGCTGCATATCTACGAAAAGGTAACCTCAAAATCCAGCCCCAAGACTCCATAAAAGTTATGGACAGGGAGGATTCCTAATCTTAAGTATGTTAAGATAAGGGGTTGTCCAACTTATGTGAAAAGGTTTCAAAGGATAAGCTTGGGACAAAATTTGACAAGTACAGATTTGTGGGACATCCTAAAGTAAGCTTAGGGTATATGTTCTATAATCCTACTTAGCAAAAGGTGTTTGTTGCAAAACACGCTGCCTTCTAAGATAAAGGTGTTTATCATTGAAGGGGCTAGTGGGAGGATAATAGATCTTGAAGAGTTCAAGAACCACAAAACACTATAAGTCAAATAAGAGGAACTTGTAGATAGACTATTGTACCACAATCGAATCGTAAATATAGAATAGTACCGAAGATACTTGGGAGGTATGGATTCATCATGGATGATGATGATGAGGTACGTATCATAGAAGATGATGATCCAGTTATTTACGATGAGGTAAGAGTTGTAGACACTCAGAGAAATGGATTGAAGCAAGCTTCTCAAATATGGAACATTCGTTTTGATGAAACAAATCAAAAAGTTTGATTTTATCACAAATAAGAATGAACCTAATGTGTACAAAAGGGTCAGTGGGAGCGTTGTGACATTCCTAGTATTATATGTTGATATAATACGGATAAGAATGACATGCCAATGCTAGAATCAGTAAAGATAAAGTTGTCTAAACATTCCTCCATGAATGATTTGGGAAGATTATCTTAATTGGGAATACAAATCTATATAGATAGATTCAAGATGATGTTCAACTTAACCCAAGGAACGTATATTCATTTCATGCTAAAGTCGTTTAGCATGGCAAACTCTATGGGATATCTCATGTTGATGAGCCCTGTAGTGTATATCTCTTAATAGTCCCCATAGACTCCTAAAAGAGAGATCGCATGAGTAACTATTGTGAATCCCCCAAAATAGGTATACATCACCTATTCTGAGTCGTCAAATACATGGTACGGAATACAAATATAATCTTAATTATACAACAAAAGCTGTGAGTTTTAATACAAATATTGTCTTCTAGACAATATCCACTCTCAGAATAAGTCCTCATTACAATTATTATCACACTATTTCATAGAATAGTGAGGACTACTAATGTTATCATCTGGACCATCACTCCGTCCCCCGACTAGTCCCTGCTACGTTCTCATTTCCTGAAGAGAACAGTGAAAGAAAGGGTGAGCTCAACTAGCCCAGTAAGAAATATTATGACTAAGATAATGCAGAATAAATTATCATTAGCCTTCAACAATGTTAAACTGATAAAATACAATAGACAACAAGTTTAACTGCATTGGAATAAGCAATCCATTAAAAGAGTCAAGTAGAGAATAAAATCTACTATCTTTTATGATTTAAAAGGTTTTTCATCACTTTTATTGCTGAGACTCAGCTTAATAAATAAACCACATCATCGAATCACCTGCACTACAGCCAAGGATATTCTTTAGTATCACGACCACAATTATCCATGCATTACGGGACAAGAATATTTGTGTATTCATCAATGGTCTGATTATGCCAACAACTGTCCATCAATGCACTACGGCCAATGAGGACTTTTATCACATCATTTGTAACATTACTGTCATGATTATACCGAATAATCCATGGTCATAATCATACCAAGTCCATCTATGCACTATAGGCCACATATAACTTTCAAAAATATAAACATGAGGATGATGACAATGATATAAGAATTCAATTAAACAAGTTCAAGAATTAATTTATCCAGGAACTAATAACATCCAAATTGTCAACATGATACTTCTTTGTAAAGTAAAATTCAAGAATCCTCAGAAGAATATTTCCATGAAAAGATACTGGATGAAGAGCAAATATCAAGGATATTCCACTAATTTCATGGAGTATAGAAATCAAAACTTTTAACCAACTGAGTATAATAAAGAATGGAATAACAACAGAAATCACCATGCATGTGGTACTTCGCATAGATAGGTTATTCCAACAGAATAATAAATAACGGAACCAGGACAAGTGAAATTCACACCGACAGGATGTTCCAACAACATAATAAAGAATGGAATAACAACAGAAATCACCATGCATGCGGTACTTCGCATAGACATGTTATTCCAACAGAATAATAAATACAGAATAATAATTAATGGAACCAGGTCAGATGAAATTCACACCGACAGGATATTCTGATAGAATATTAAAGAATGGAATAATAGAAGAATTTCACCATGTATGCAGTACTTTGCATTTATAGGTTATTCCAACATAATAATAAAGAATGGAATAACAGAAGGATTTCACCAAGTATAGGGGAATCCGCGTATACAGGTTATTCAAATAGAATAATAAAGAATGGAACAACAGAAGGATTTCACCAAGTATAGGGGAGTCCGCGTATACAGGTTATTCCAATAGAATAATAAAGAATGGAATAACATAAGGATTTCACCAAGTACAGGGTATGCCGCGTATACAGGTTATGTATAGGGTATGCCGCGTATACAGGTTATTCCAACAGAATAATAAAGAATGGAATAACAGAAGTTCTCTTCATGAATAAGAAAGAATAACACCCCTTACGGGTACAACAAATAATATCCCTTACCGTAAAAGAAACTTGATATCGGAATAGTAAAGTAGCAGAATACTCTTCTTCTTTCTCTCTATAATTTCTCTCTCTAGAGTTTCAGTGAATTCGTAAGAAAATAATGAAGGAATGAGCTTCTATTTATAGAAAAAATGAGAGTGGCTCTTGGTCTTAACGAAGGGTCAAAATGACTCTTGGTAATATTGAAGAGACAACTACTATTTGCAAAGGAGTAATTAACCCTTGGAAAACTAAAAGGGCAAGTTACTATTAAGACTTTAAATCAACGATCCATATTGATTTACTATTATAATTTCAACCAACGATATGAAAAATTAGCACATCTCCTCATGGAATAATATTGTACCCAAATACCCGAATGCACAATACTAGAGTGAATAGTAACCAGGTGAATAGTAACTCATGAATAGTAACTCGTGAATAGTAACTAGTGAATAGTAACTCATGAATAGTACTTTGACACGAAAAGTGTCCCGAATACCCGATTGAATAATATAACCTCCAGATATCAATTATCATCGGAATAGATGTCGATTTCTACTAACACAAATAATCCCAACACAATGACACTATCAAATTCATCTTTAATCAACACGAACTTATTCATCATTAATATTATAACTCACAATATTTAGCAACCAGGTTGTTCCCAGGAAAGAGGGGGATTTCCAATAAGGATTTCTCCCTATTGGCGCGCAATTAAGTGACCAAACCTCTCCTTGACAGAACTTCTAGACATTATAAATATTGCAATTTAATAATATGAATAACTTTGTCGTCTCAATTATTGATTTAATAACATAACATATAATGCAGATGATACTGTGACAATAATCGAATCAATAATATGAGAGATATGATGCAGCAGTTACTGTAGCAATAATTGAGCATAACTGAGTGACTTCTTACGTAAGCATCAATAACTAATATCGTGTGCTACTATGTAACCACACATATTACTGTACTTTTACTATTGGGTAGTTCAACAGTATTAATGATAAAACCTCCGCCGTTATTTCCAAAATATTTTTGTCATTTTCTAACTACGACAATATTTTCGTTGTTGGGTCCACCAATAATTGTGCCGTCGTACGAATATTCCCTGACAAAAAGAATTTTTCCCGACCAATCGAATATTTTATAACAACTTGCATACTTTGCAAAATTTTCAAATACTACCCACAACTATAGCACTATCTCAAATCCACACCATAATATTAAAAAAAATATTTCGAGAAATTTAAATCTTTATTTATAAAATCTGGGGTCTCACAACTATCATGTATGAAATGAAATATACAAGACTTGATGTTGATCGGTCATATTCTGGAGAAGATCACTATAAGACAGTGAAAACATCTTAAAGTACTTTATCAGCACTAAGGATGTGATTATATTCATGGTGGGTCTAAATTAAAACTAGAGGGCTTAACAAACTCAAGTTTTTTCAGACAGACCAAGACGACAGAAAATCCACTTTAAGGTAAAGGGTTACCTTGAACAGTGGTGCAGTGAATTGGAAATGTTCCAAACAGCAAAGAGTTGCTGGTTTAGTGATAAAGACAAAGTATATAGCTTTAAATGAAGCTGCAAGTTGATTGTTTGGATGAAAGGTTCATTAAAGAACTGGGAATAGTTCTTAAGTCTCATCTTGGATCTAAACATGTGTTGTGGCACTTTCATTTGATTATAGGAATCATTGAAAGATGAGAAATCACTATAGAGATAGTGGACTCTCAAGAACAACATTACATATCCATTAACTAAAGCTTATCCAACAGCAAGATAATCGTCATTTAGAGAAGAAAGGTATGAGATACCATGGCGATTGGCTTTAGTGCAAGTGGAAGATTAAAAGTAGTATGCACACAAGCCAATCATGTTTGATGATAAAGCATATACTTTGTAACAATCTTATTCATTTATTAATAAAAAGTATTAATTTATTAAAGGCTTTTAATTATCTACATGATGCTGTTTTATAATATGTGATAAACCCATAGTTTTAAGCAATGCTTTTAGAATAATGATGATGATCATTCTAATGAGATCTAAATTCTTAGAAAGCTTAAAACTAAAATAGTTCCTAATCATTGGATTACTAAATTGAGAATTAGTGAACCCGGATAGATTGGTACATACGTTGATTGATCTCATGATCATTTATGTGGAGACACTAAAGCAAGTATGTAGGTTCTTATTAGATAATAAGTTCACTGAACGTGACTCGCTAAGGAATACCTAATGGAGTTTTACTTGCCTGTTAATAGGAATTCCTGTAGTGATAGTAGTACAAGTGATCATTGGACTTGAGATCATCATAGTATCTTGTGTATGATGAGTTATACTTTGACTTATTCCTTAAGACCCTTAGGGTATATCAAAGGGTATTCTTGAGTATAATAAGTTGTACATGGAGATAATGTATGATCAATAAAGAATCTACCACTTCTAGTAAAAGAAGAGAAATGTCCTATGTGATTCGATAAATGACAACCCAGTAGTCCTTGGCCAAGGCAGAATGAAATTACAAAGGTGTTTCTAATTTGCATTATTTGGAGTTGTGCATTTAAGGATCGAAATACATATAATTAAATAAAATAAGACTTGACAGTAATTTCATATCTTATATTTAATTGGGACACTGTATGGTGGAAGGATTGAATTGTACGGTAACTATTTACTCAAGGTTCTTTTATGATTAATTTTTAAATCTATATTATCTGGAAAGTCGTTGATCGCTATGGAGGGTTATCCCTATTGTAGAATAAATATTATTTATTTAAATAAATTAATAATTTAATTTATTTATTTAAATAATATTAGAATTGATCTAATTGATTTATTCACAACCGATTTAATATGGAGAACCTAAAGGGTCACACCATAAAAGGAAGAATAATTATTTAAGAAATTAATGGCATAATTGTAATAATAAGTTAAGTATATTTAATTTAATCTATGGTGATAGAATAAATTAAATAGCTTAATATTTATTATTTAATATTTTGAAAATATTAAATATAAATTAATAAGAGGAGTCTTATTATTATTATTACTATTATTATTATTTAATTCCTAAAAGAGTTTGAGAATTAATTAATAAAAGTACTCTCAAATATCCTAATAGGATTAGGAGACAAATTAATTAAAAGAGTTTAATTAATTATCCCTAATAAGATTAGGGAGCTTAATTAATTAAAAGAATTTAATTAATTAAATAAAACTCAATTCCTTAATTGTTAAGGAGGGTTGCCTACATCTATAAATAAGATGAGTCTTATTATGGGTGAAGTAGTTGTTGACTTTTTCACAACATACGTAATTCTAATTGTTGGAGAGTACACTCCTTTTCTATAGAGATAAAAAACTAGGGTTTAGCCAACCACTCATCTTCTTGAATCCTTCTTCTTCCTTGGTGGATCACCTCTAGAGGCCAAACACTTGGGTGGCTAACGTTGATCAAAGGAAGGAACCAAACCCGGTGGATTCATGGTGAACGCGAAATGATTTGGAGGTGAACTTGTACCCGAGGAAGCTCGGATCTTCAAGGGCATGATTCTTGTTCTTATCTTTTCGTTTAATTAATAATTGTGCATAAAGGGTGATCCGGGTATATGGTTTGTAAAATTTTTAAACTCTGATTTTTACACGTTTTTGCTTATTTTGTGCAATTTGATTGCGTTCATGATATTACAAACCTAACAATTTCCTATGTATCATGATTTTTCCATTGCTCATCTCCTTTATTTTAGATATCATTCTAGAATACATCGTCAAAAAAAAGGTTAATTGACATGCCACATATTATCCCTATATTCTGACCGACCAATTAAATAACACAGAGGCCTATGTAGGTCATACTAGCGAAGGATTAACCCGTCTCTCCCCTCCTAGGTCTAGTCTCACATCTTAGCCAGGGATCATATCCCTAAGCTTTGATACCAATTGTGACGCCCCCAAAACAGGTATACATCACCCATCTTAAGTCGACAGATACATGGTACAAAATTTATATAAAACTTAATTATATAACAGTCGTGTAACATACGACAAAATATGAGCTGAGAGTTTTAATAAGAATATTGTCATCTAGAAAATATCTACTCTCAATGGAGTCCTCATTATATTTATTGTCATACTATTTTACAGAATAGTGAGGACTACTAAAACCACCATCTAGACCATCACTCTATTTTCTGACTCGTCCCAACTATATTCTCATTTCCTGAAAAGAACAGTGAAAGAAAGGGTGAGCTCAACTAGCCCAGTAAGAAATATTATGACTAAGATAATGCAGAAGAACTTATCCTTAGCCTTCAACAGTATAACAACTGATAGAATACAATTGACAACAAGTTTTAGATCAACAACTGCAGCGGAATAAGCAATCCATTAGAAGAGTCAAGTAGAGCATGATATCTACTATCTTCTATAATTTAAAAAGTTTTTCATCAACTTTATCGCTGTAATACCCATTAACAGTTCTTTATTATACCCAAGATAAAGAGAACTTCCATCACCTGTCTTCACCTGAACCACCAAAGATTTTAGTTAAATTCATAATTCATGTTTATAATAATGTGAATCAATAGTTCCTCCTTGTCACAAAGGCTTAATAGAATGTTTACTCAATATCCTTACCCCAAAGGCTAAAGACAAACAAATGTAATAATAATGATCATACCAATTAGTTGTCTATCTTTGCACTACGGGCCAAAGATATTCAACTATAAAACTAATGGTCATGATCATACCAATCAATTGTTTGTCAGTGCACTACGGCCAAAGACATACAACTGTTAACTAATGGTCATGATCCTGCCAATTAAATTTTGAATTATCCATGCACTACGGGCCAATGATATTCATTAGTATCACCAGTGGTCATGATCATTTCATACACCTGTCCCATCTTTGCACTACGGGCCAAAGCTTCCAATCAACAGTCCGTCTTTGCACGTAAGCCAAAGGTATACAATTGTAAAACCAATAATCAACAGTCCATCTTTACACGTAAGCCAAAGATATATAACTGTAAAACTAATAATCAATAGTCCATCTTTGCATGTAAGCCAAAGATGACTTTTATCACAATATAAGTATGAGGATGATGACAATGATATAAACATTAATCAAACGAAATCAAGGATAAATATTAAAAACTTCAAATTTATCCAGAGTTTAAAAATATCCCAATGTTATCAATCACGTAATAATCTCATAATCTAATATCATTAATATTATAACAATATTTTAATCATTTCTTAAACTTATAAACAATTTATTTTACTTGTTTACACTTTACAAAATAATGCATTTAATCAATCAAAAATGTAATACTCATAAGATTTCATCACCAATGATCAAATCCCTTATCAAAAATCTGCATATATCTTATATAGGATTTCCAAGCCATAAAATCCTATTTACCAATTTTTTAACTTCACATAACATATTTAATTCATATATTCGTAACTAAACCATTTTCATGAAAAATACTAAATCAGTCCCAAACATTTTTCTTTTCTAGGATTTAGCAAAATATAGTCCCATATTGAACATATATTTTTTCAGAATTTTTAAAATTCATTTACTATTTTTCATATGGCCAAAACTGTCGAATATTTAGACATTTATCATAAATTGTACTTTTGTCCAAAAATTCTGAAATTTAAAGGGTATACTCCTTTTATATATATGTACTCCCAATAAAAAGTTCACCAATTTTGGAGTTAACCACAATGAGTTATAAAGGTTTACTTTTAAAATAGTCTTTTTCCCATAAAATTCATAACTCCTAATCTATACATCCAAAAATTGCCATTTTTGGACACAATCTAGAAAACTCAACAAATCATCATTTCAAATTTTTCCAGAATTTTTGAGGGTCAGAAAAATTATGAAACTGCAAATGGATTTTCACCCGCCATACGGTAATCCACGTAGACAAATCATTTCCACAATTTAATAAAAATGAATACGAAGGGTCATTCACCATGCATGCGGTAATCCACACAGACAGGTTATTCTAACAGAATAATAAAGAATGGAATAACAGAAGAATTCATCATGCATGTGATAGACCGCAGAGACAGGTTATTCCCAACAGAATAATAAGGAATGGAATCAGGTCATGCGTAATCCACACAGACAGGATATTCTAACAGAATAATAAAGAATGGAACCAGGTCATGCATAATCCGCACAAACAGGATATTCCAACAGAATAATAAAGAATGGAACTAGGTCATGCGTAATCTGCACAAACATGATATTCCAACAAAATAATAAAGAATGGAATAACAACAGAATTCACCAGGCATACGATAGACCGTACAGACAAGTTATTCCAACAGAATAATAAAGAATGTAATAAAAGAAGAATTTCACCATGTATGTGGTACTTCGCATAGACAGGTTATTCCAACATAATAATAAAGAATGGAATAACAACCCTTACGAGTATTGAAAGAAAATAAGTCTCTTCATGAATACGAAAGAATAATACCCCTTACTATAATAATAATATCCCTTACTATAATAATAATATCCCTTACCTCAAAAAAAGACTGGATACTGGAATAATGAAGTAGCAGACTTTGCTTCTTCTTTCTCTCTATAGCTTCTCTTTCTATAATTTCTCTATAATAATTGCTCTTGTTAGACTTAGTGAATTGGTGAAAAATAATGAAGGAATGAGCTTCTATTTATAGGAAAATATAGTTTCCATAATTGCGCATTTTGGGGCTCAAAATATTATAGTATAATACCCTCATCTTTTCCTTCATTTTTAATTTAGTCATGTAAGTATTATCAAACTTGCACCACCTCTCCTAATAGTAAATCATGTGAATCAATAGTAAATCATGTGACTAAATAGTTCTAAACATATGAAAAAATTAATTATAGTATAGTACCTTCAACTATACCTCCATTTTTAACTTAGTCATGCAAATATTATCAAACCTGCACCAACTCCCCTATATATTACTAAATAAAATAAAATATTATTTGATTTTGAAAGTAAAATAAAATCTTTCTTATTTACATTTAGAAATAGGATTAAATCTCTACTTATATTTTTTGGAAACAAAATCAAATTAAATTTGGAAACATATTACCAAATAAAATCGAATTCTCTTATATATATATATATATATATATATTATTTATTATATATATATAAAAATAAATAAAACGAATAAAAGTTGTGTTGCTTTAGGATTCATGAACAATAACCAAACTTTTGTACCAATTAGGATTCATACTTAGGTAGTGTTTGATTAGGTCTTAATACCTCTTAATAGGTTTGCCTCTGATTCGATCAAAGTCAAAACTTGTATGGTAAATTTTTTTTGCCTCTTAATAGGTAAGATTACCATTCAGAGCCTCCTCTTACCGAGTTTAAGTTTTTTTGGCACAAAAATAACCTCAGCTATATTAAAAAATCCCTCTTTTTTCCGCAATACAATCTGAACCCTATTGATCTCTCTCGTTTCCTTCACTTCGATCCGCCACTCCTGTCTGTTGCTCTTCTCTTTCGCTCATTCCGTTGGCCAATTAAATCTTGGATCTTTGTTCTTGCTAAAGCTGCAGGTGCGATTTCTTTGAATCTAAAATTTCCTGTTTTGTGATTTCTTTGACGCTGCAGGTGCAATTTCTTTGTTTCTGAGTTTTGTGATTTCTTTGATCTTTTTGTTGTGGCTGCTTGAGATTTTATTTTTAATGTGTTATATTTTGCTCTTCCCCGTTAAAAAATGTTTTTTTATGTTGGTTTATTTTTGTTATTGGTTCTACTTCTTGATTTTATTGCCTTTGCTATGTGATTAATGTTTGTTTTTTGAATACATTGTGAACTGGGAGTGTTGTTGATGATGGATACACTATGATAACAAACATGAATATCAATGGCTTTAACTTGCTTTAGGTTAATCTATAGGATCCTGCTTGCTTTGTGGCAAATATTTGTAGTCCATGTGGTAATGTATGGATTTTTTGGTGCCTCAGATTGCCAATTTTTTTGAGGCAGCTTATGAAACTTTTAGTTTCACGAATCTCGGGATCAAAGCACTTGTTCTTTATTAGATGCCATGTTAACAGATTTTGTGCTGTGACACATAACAATGCAATTTGCAAAGCAACAACATATTGAGTACAAGCGTTGGCATTAAAGTTAAAGGAGAAAAGTGGTTCCCATCTACTGCTAGTTATTGTTTAAACTTTAAGGTGATTTTCGAAAATATTGAGTTAAGTAATATTGCTTAGTGCTTACACTCCTTTACAGTAGGAAGCAAGTAAAGACAAACTTTTATATAACTTTTGTTTGTCAAAACTCTATTGTAATGCAAACATGAAGTATTTTGTGATCAATTTTAAAATTGCCATGAGTTACTTGACATTATAATAATTACATGATTGTGTTTAGCGCTTAGTGTTTAGCATATCATTACTTTTAACAACTGATCTTATTTTTTGAGTTGAAGATCAACAAGCTTTCTTCTATTTGTATATTCTAAAATTATGCTTAAATTTCTCAAATCAGAAATGCTTCTTCTTTTCCCCTTACCCTGCTGCAACATACATCAGTATTTGGTACTAGGAAACAAAAATGCTGCAAATAATAGTTACAACATCCACCTTTCACTTACATGAATGCACAATATTGACTTCACTTACATAAAAATTTCAAAATAGACTCTCCTAACAATGCACTATTCTATTTATTGATTGTATTTTCTTTAAATATTTGTTGTAGTCTATAAAGTCTAATTTGTTCTTTATAGTTCAAACTATTTAAATGTTTGTTCTTTATTGTTTACATCTTTTATAATCTATGTACTTTAGGTATGGAACAAGGCAGTGAAACTCAAAAACAAAAAAGGACTAGAGTGAGTTGGAGAAATGAAACATTAGTGAAGACTTTATTAGAAGCATGTATTTGTGAGGTTGTGGAAAATGGCAGGGAAGGTGCAAGCCTTAAGCCACAATCATGGAGAAGTGTGGGAGAAATATTAAAAGATACCTACAACTTGATTGTGGATCAAAAAAAATGAAAAATCATTATGACTACTTGCGAGGAAAATATTATGCATAGTGCAAACTTAAAAGTAAAACAGAAAATGTGTATGACCTGTCAATTAATAAGTTCAACCATTCGGATGAGGAATGGATATAAGAGATAAAGGTGTTCTTTTAATTTTTTTTACCTTTTAAGTTAATTAGTAATAATGTTAAAAATATGTTATAACATGTTGAACATACTATTTGAATACATGCAAATAAAATGGTAGAAAATTTAAAGACCTCACCTCTAATCTTCCCCGATCTGTGTGTTGCATTATTTGATGAAACCACGACAACGGGACATGATAGTTGAGGTCCTAGTTGTGGAAGAGCTAGGACTAAAGATACATCTTTGGACTTGGAGGTTATTAGTCTTGAAGACATTCCTTTTAGCACACAAGGTCAAGGGTCTTCTATTCCATCTCCTAAGTCATTAACTCCTGGTACGCAATCTCATGCTTCCGCTCCTAGCTTTGAGGGAGAAAAGCCAAAGAAAAAAGCTAGGCGTTCATCAAAGCAAACCTACAACACTAACCTAGATGAAGAGATGTCCAAGGCCTTGAAACTTATTATTGAAAAGAATAGTGGACCTTCTGTGAAAAAATGCAAAGTTAAGTTAGAAGATCTTGGGCGAGGAGCGGAAAATCCACTAAACAAGATGGCTCTTGGAATATTTTGTGAGAAACTAAGCTATAGAGAAACATGGATGATTCTAAAAGAGAATGAGGTTGAAAATTAGGTTATGATGGTTTCACGCAAGTTAGGATACATTGCTTAGTTTGTTGGATATTAGTTAATTACAAACTTGGTATTATGTTGGTGGATATATTTGGGCCTAGATAATTTGATATTTTTGGGTACAAACTTCTTATCTTTGGGGCAAGCTAATATTATATTTTTGGGATACAAATTTGAATATGTTGGGGCTTATTTGCTAACTATGGATGTTACATTTGCTATTACTAATTATGGATGTAATATTTACTACATATGCTTTTGAACTTGTATGAGTTAAATTTATAATTTATGTCATTTATTATGATTCTGATTTTGCTTGATTAGGAATATTTTGGTTTTGACGTAACTTTTCCTTTATTAATTGTTAGAGTATTTTAAAATTGTTATGTTTAATATAAGTAATATGGATATCGACCATAAAATTTTATGTTTGATGATTATATATTGGTATTTGAAAAGATGATCTTCAAGGAGAATACCAAGGATTATTGATAATACTTCGGCATTGAGCGAACATGCTTACACATTAGAGTTGTTAAATAGATCAAATACACAGTGTCGAGAATTGATGTGTCTTTCTTGTGATGCATATATGTGTCTATGTGAACACTTTAAGGAAAAACAATGGGTACACAATAATAGACACATAATAGTTGAGGAGAAGATGACAATCTTCTTAACCATCATAGGCCATAATGAACGTTTTAGAGTTATAAAATGCAGATTTCAACATTCTACCCAAATAATACATAAATATTTTTATGAGATGTTAAATGGAATGATTGAGTTTTCAAAAGAAATTATAATGCCTACATCATTTGATCCAAATCAAGATATTCCGGGGAACCATAAAAACTTACGACAAATATTTTTGGTAAATGACATATAAATTCTTTTCTTTTTTACTTTTATTCCATACAATAAAATATTTTGAGAACTCCTAAGTTTTTTAATGTAGGGTGCAATAGGTGCATTAGATGGTACTCTTGTACATGCAGTTGTTCCTGTTGATCAAAAAATAAATTATAGAGGAAGAGGAAGGGGTGAATGTTATCAAAATGTTTTAGGAATATGTTATTTTAACATGATATTCACATTTTTCTGGGCCGAATGGGAAGGGATTGCACATGACTCACGAGTGTTAAAAGAAGTTGCATTCGATCCATCTTCTGGTTTTCCATTTCCTCCCCTGGGTATGTATTACAGTTTTTTTTACCATTTCCAACTATTATTTATTTTTTTCACAAGATTTCATCATTCAAGTTATTAATAATAATCATTAATTTTTGTCTCAATTATAGATAAATATTATCTTTGTGATGCTGCATACACAAACACTCTAGAATTTTTATCTCTATATCGCAATACACGGTATTGGTTAGCTGATTTTCAACGCAGACGCACTTTAAATAAAGAGGAAAAATTCAACCATGCTTATGCACAACTTAGAAATGATATTGAGCGTGTTTACGGTATGTTGAAAGCAAGATTCCTAATTTTGAAATGGATGGCTCCTTACCCTTTTATAGTACAAAGGGATATAGTTATCGTTAGCTTCGCATTCCATAATTTTATAAGGAAGTATAACATTGAGGATGAATTGCTTGCTCAATATGATCGAGATAACATGTTTCACAATGAAGCGGGGCAAAATAAAGGGAATGAAGAAGAGTGACAAGATGAACCGCAATGGGGAGATCAAGGCATAGAATTTATGGTTAATCTGCGTGAACAAATTGCATTTCAACTCTTAAAAATTGTTTGAAGTTCATTTAATTTGTATGGTTGAATTATTATGCTATGTTGATATTTTCATTAGACATGATACATTTTTTTTCATCATATTGTGGTCAAAATATTATAAACATGTATTTGAAATACTATTCAAACCTTTCTAATTATCAAACAGGTTTTGCTTAAACTATTCAGAGGGTTAAAATGGTAAAATATTGCTATTCAGACATTTTGGAAAAATTAATTATCAAATAACATTTTTTAGACACAATTCTGGACGGAGGCTCTATATTATTCAGATGGCGTATTTCTATATGTTGTAGCTGGCGATAGTGCGGATAACTTTCTCTGCTTTGCTCGCATTCTCCACATGTGCATCAAAAAATAGGAGTACCCTTTCAGTCCCGTCCAATTCCTGTCTGAATCATCTAGTCGCCTCCAGGGATAACAACATTAGACTGATGAGATCTTTGGGAATTTTAATTATGTGAAGATATTGGACAAGGTTGGGATTCAAGGTTGTATTCAGCTTTATAGGGATCTTCGTTTCCAACAGGAATATGACGCCTTTACCTTATTGATTTCACACTTTTGCTCTTCTACATGTACATTTATCACAACTTGGGGGGAATTCACCCATACTCTAGAGGATGTTTATGTCATTTATCAGTAATTCTTTTTTTTGTTTTGTAAATTCATCCTCATTTTTCTTGGGTTATGTATTTATCCTGAACTATATATTGTAGCCTTCTTGCTGTTGCTTAAGCTTCTTGCAGTTTGTCCAGCCTGTCCCCTAGGGATACCAAATGTGTTGTGTACTTGACAGAAGCCTTTAGGCGGGCTTCCAATTACACCAAGAGGTTTCAAGGTGATATCATCCTTTCAGATTTCGAGACCCCCAACCATCTGGAGACTTCCTAGCTATCTTGGGTACGCAACTTCTGGATACTTCCTGGCTATCTTGGGTACGTAACTTCTTTCGGGATTACAAGCCTAACCACTGGAATAGTTCTGTTTATGGAGAGTCCGTTCTTGCTCTTCACGAGGAGCCTTGTCATTTTCTTTTAGTTGTTTATCTGGCTATGTGGTTGTCCCACTTTATCTTCCCCGGGTCACCCATGGACGATCCCTCGACCCATATGTTTAGCTTAGAGGCTTTGTTATCTCAGGTTCTGGAGGTTCCTCTTGCTCCTCTCTTTTTGGGGACCTTGTATTGTCGCTTGGATGAGACTATGCTCGCTATGAGAGAATCTGTCGTAAGGTACCCCTTTTGGTTTCACTCATTATATTTATATATATATATATATATATATATATTTGTTTATCAATAGTTCTTTCATTTATTAAAGTATGACATGAATTGTTTTATTCCATGTTCCATTCTTCAGATCTTTCTCTTCGAGAGCTTTTGGAGTCATTATACTTCTGTGCACTTTTCCCATAAGAGAAGGAAATATCCACCCCCTTTCTCATCGCCCAATATTGTTCCCTGCAATGCTTGCTAGATTGATCATAGGATTACTTCAGATTTATGAATTTATATTGATGACTTTTTATGTTTCATCGTTTTTCCTTACACCATTATTCTAGAGGCTAGTTTTCTGCCTCATTTCTATAGGTGGGACTTCCATTCTTTTTCGAATGTCAGGGAATTGACTAGGTCTTCACTTTCTTGGTTCATATTCATGGGAGTTTCCAAAACCTTCTACTACTCCTTATGACCCTTTTTTTTATACCAGATGATTCTCGGTAAAGGCGATATACTACTTATAAATGCAACTACTGGCTCATCAACCTTAAAAAGTGGCAGGATGATACTATGATTTATTCTTCGCTAGCTTCTCCTCTCGAACGTCTCCAATGGGTTAGAATGTTATGTTCTCCTAGAACTAATACTCGTTCAGAGCGTTGGCCAACTAGTAGTCGGCTTCTTGAGCGTAAGGCTTTAACTTCTGACTCTCTTCTTCCTCAGTCAGTAGATGCAGATGTTCCTCCCGTACAGGTCCCTACTAGTTCTTAGAATCTTCCATTACAGGCTTCATCTCGAATACCTCCTCCAGTTCCTCCCCAGAGATCCTTTGCTGCCGAGGAAATCAAAGTTACTCGCTTTAAAATGAGAGCATCTACTATTACTAACTCTGAGGTGATTTCCCCTACAGATTCTATCGTGGTCCCTGCAAGTCGTTATGTCATTAGGCAAATCCCAAATATGCAAACATTTATCTTAAAGCCTTTGGCAAAGTGCCCCCTTGATAATGCTAGCTCTAGTATGCCAGAAGCTGAGGATCCGGTCAAAAAATAACGTAAACTTTTGGTAAAATTTATAGCATTTTCATTCATGTCTTTCAACCATTCATATAGTTATTTTTATGTTTCCTTGTGTCAATATTTCCTTGTTTTTTAGATTGCTGAGGCTGATGAAGAGGATGATGATTCTCCTATTGGGTTTCATGCAGGTGCTGTAAGTGAGACAGTCGTGGCTTCCACTACTTGTGAGCCTCCTTAACCTATAATTGTTGTTATCTAGTCTTCTTCACCACAGGATGATCGTGTTAGTCTTGATGCTGAGGATTCTTTATCTGATGTGAGTTTGGGTCATGTTGTGGGTAGTATAGCTCTATCTTTACATCCTCTTATAGCATCTCCTCATAACAGTCTCGAGGGTACCAATGAGGCTCCCATTTTCTCGAGGGGGAATCCATATAAGCTTATTACTGATTTTCATCCTCCCCGAAGGGATTTTGCCGAGATTGTGACTGTTCGGGAGGGTATTATTGATATCACTTTGGGTGGGATAGCTGACATTCCACTTTTCATGGCATCTCATGACTCTTTATCCATCAGTGTGAGTATTTTCTTTAGTTGACCTATACATATTTTCTTTCTTCCTCTATAATATATTATGTTTTATTATTTTTATTCTTCTCTTTTTTTAGAGTGAGAAGATGAAAAATTTTCCTTTGTCTGTCGAGTTGCTTGCTTTATTTGATGCTCTCAATTTGGGTGTTGCTACCTAGCCGTATAGTGATGACCTTGGTTATCCTCCCACTGACCAAGGCTTCAAGGAGTTATTAGCAACACAATAACCACATGTTTCTTCATCCTTTGTCAATGAGCCATCAACAGCACATCGGCCACCTGTTTCTTCATCCTTTTTCCCGAGTGATTTTATGGTGACTTCTAAAGTGGCTCCTACAAGAGCTTCATTCAATCCAAGTGGAGATCTTATTTCTTGGAGAGGATTTCAGATATCTTCTTGCAGCTAAAAAATTCTCGATCGTCTCTTAGCTCGATTTCCACAAACACTTGACCGTTTGACTATTTGCATGGCCCCTATCCAAACTTTCTTTTTGGATCGACTTGCTCTAATTCTTGAGTTGCACAATCTTTTTTCTGTTCTTTGCGAGCTAAGGACTTAGATAGATTTAGCAGCGAGCTTATTGACTTCTCTATTATTGGCTTTGATATGTCTCCATTTCGTGTTTGGTTGTATCTTCTTAGTTCCACTTTTCAGATTGTTGCACTACGGTCGGAGGTTACTATGTATCAATGTGAGAATAAATCATTTTCAGAATAACTTTTGGACTTGAGAACACCGTAAACGAACTAGAGATCCAACTTTAGGGTTTAAAGTCAAATATCCAAACTTTTCAGAAACTGAAATCTGCCAATGTGAAGGCTTGGCACGTTGTCATTGCTAAATTAGATGCCCTAGCTTTGCCCCCCCCCCCCTTCATTTTGATATGTGATGGCCTTTGGATCATGACTTTTTGTAGTTTTTTCTATTCCTGTATTAAAAAACTCATTTACATATATTCCTTTTATTCGAATAGAGTTTCCTTAGCCTTATTAATTGCCTTTAATCTGAATTTTTTTAAGACTCAATACTTAACATTGAATCTCAAGTTATTCAAATTAATATTCTAACACAACAATTTGAATAATAAAAAGGCAAACATGAATTTTGTTAAAAAATTTTGCAAACCAACACTTGAATCCATACTTTTAAAATCAAAAAAATATTCAAGTATAAGTGAAAGTTTGACATTTTATTGATAATTATGTTGCTTTTAACGAAAGGCATAAACGTTTCCTATTTTCATAATAATAAATCTTGCTTTTGTCGAAGAAATCATAACGTTCGCCACATTTAGAGATAAGGTGTAACTTTCTTGGGTTTAAGGACTTAAACTCAGTATAATATTTATATGATGACTATCTCATGTATAATATTTCTTTACCCATTTCAAGTTCAATGGGCCTGAGATAACATCTGATCCCATGCGAGATATTTTGCAATATCTGCTTTTGGAGATCTCTCGCACCTTATACGGGCCTTCCCATTTTGAAAAAAATTGGTGGTTGGTGTTCCCCTCATGACTTGATTCACTGTCTTAAGCACCAAGTCCCCCACCAGAATATGTCGGGGTACCACTGCAATATTGTATTGTTGTCATAATTTTTCATAGTACCATTCATATTTTTCTTTAGCTTTGTCACGGAAGTCAGCTAAGGCTTCTAGAACAGCTGGTCGGTTCTCTTCCTCGACTAAGCTTCGTAGTCTCATCCTTGCTGAAGGGATTTCTATTTTAACAGGCAAGATAACTTCTTCATCATATACTAAAGCGTATGAGGTTTTACCTGTAGGCTTTCTTTTTGAAGTTTGATAGGCCCATAGTGCTATTGGTAACTATTCTGCCTATGTTTTTGGGTGATCGTCTAGGGTTTTCTAGAGAATCTTAATCAAAGTTTTTTTTATGGCCTCTGCTTGTCCGTTGCCTTTCGGGTAGTAAGGTGATGATTTGTAATGTTTCATAATGTATCTATCTATCAGGCTCTTGACGTCCCTATTGATGAAGGGAGTTCCATTGTCTGATAAAATGACATTCGGGATCCTAAAACAACAAATAATATACTCCTTGATAAAATTTTCCACTGCTGGTCTCGTAGCCCTCTTAAAGGGTATTGTTTCTACCCACTTTGTGTACATCTCAGTGGCGGTCAAGATCTAGATGTTGCCCTTTGAATTGGGATGAATAGGACCTATAAAATCCATTCCCCATGTATGAAAGGGCCATGGTGTTGCTAAGGTCTGCAAATCCACGGCGAGAAGTTTCCATGAATTTGGCAAACGTGACACTTCTTGGCAAACTCTAAGCAATCCCCTTCCATTCTAGGCTAGTAGTAGCCATGATCAATCAACTATTTATACAACTTGGTTCCTCCTTGGTGTTCATCTTTGTGCATTTGGTAGACCAAATCCTTGGCCTCTTCTAATTCCAAACACCGTAAGGGCTTACCGTTGAACCCTCTTCTAAACAACTCTCCATTTTATAAGAAGAATTGATGTGCTTTCTTCTTTATCGTGATTGCATCCTTCTTTTTGGCAGGAATACTACCGCTTTGTAAAAACTCCATATATGGGCTTCGCCAATCTGCTATATCCTAGATGAAGGCACATTCCTCCTCCCTGAGGTATTCTTGGCACGAAAGACATTTTCGTTGAAGTGCATTTGCTTTTTTCTTTATTTCGAGCCAATAATACCCTTGGCGTTTTAACCTTCGATACAATCCAATATCTTCCGATCTGCATCTTGTCAATACACCATCTGCTTCTTTATGGTACAATACTCCTTTAATGATGCGATATTTCTGAAGCTCCACCGGTGATATATTCCAATCTTTCATTAAATCTTTGGGGAATAATTCTAGCACCATGGTTGGGAGGGTCATTTTGATTATCTTCACATTCAAGTCTTCTCCTTTGATATGCACTATAGATGTTACTGTGTCTAATGCATCAGGTTATCTATTTTGTACCCTTG
Source organism: Panax japonicus (assembly GCA_020205505.1). Lineage (NCBI taxonomy): Eukaryota > Viridiplantae > Streptophyta > Magnoliopsida > Apiales > Araliaceae > Panax > Panax japonicus. The sequence continues at coordinate 111,536 of JAINUV010000797.1, forward strand.
GCACGTACTCAATCATTACCTTCCTGAAAGCTTCCATTACTTTTTGTGCCACAGTTCGGTATGGTGTTAAGATAGGTTCTTTTATTGTGAATTGACCTCTTACTTGTTGAACTATCAGATTTGAATCTTCATTTACTTTGAGATGCTTGACTCCCAATTCTGTAGTCGCCAGCAATCCCAATATGAACACCTCATATTCTGCTTCATTATTCATGCAAGGGAAATATAATTTGTATGACAGGATCACTTCCTTTCCTTCCTTGGTAGTTAACACCACACCTGGTCCTCTTTTCCCTTCTGCGGACGACCCGTCAAATGCCAAGTTCCACCACTCTGAGTCATCGTCCACCACGTCAATTGTTTCTACTTCTCCCCCTAGAAGATCCTCAGAGGGAGGTTAATATTCTCCATTCAAAAACTGAGCGATCAGGTCTACCAACGCCTAACATCTGATTGCCTTCAGTGTTATGCACTTGATGTCATGTTCTGAAAGGATCATCATCCATCTTCCAGGTCTTCATACTAAGTATTGGCCTAGTCAGTAAGTATTTGATCGGGTCAGTTCTCGTTAAAAGCTCCACTTCGTGCGCCAAAAAATAATAGAGCATTTTCTGTACGACGAACACCAGTGTTAGGCAATGTCTCTCTAACTGTGAATACCTGGTTTCTGGTCCCCTGATTATTCGACTGATGTAGTCCACATGCTTTTCTTTCCCATCTACTTCTTGTGTGATTAATCGTCCTACAAACTTTGCAATAGATGTGATATACAACTGCAACGGTACCCCTTTCTGTGGTACTACCATCATTTTTGTCGAGGCCAAAATTTCCTTTACTTTTTTGAAGGCTTGTTGCTGGTCCTGCCCCCAGTCCCATTCTACTTTTCCATTTAGTAACTTTCTAAAAGGTTCCGTGAATTTTGCAATACTGATATGAATCTCCTCGAGTAGAAAACTTTCCCTAAAAAGCTCTTCAATTGTTTCTACATTTTTGATATGGGCATATCTGTTTGCCTTCGCCTTGCTTGGGTTTACCTCTAAACCTCTGTTGTGCACAAAGAACCCAAAATTTTTCCAATTGTCATCCTAAAGGTATACTTTTTGGATTCATCTTTAACTTGTACATACGACAACGTTCAAAATCCTTTCTTAAATCATCTACGTGGGTTGTCTCCTTTTTAGATTTCACCACTATGTCATCCACGTAGTCCTCTAGAGTGTCATGAATTATGTCATGAAAGATGGCGTACATTTCCCTTTGGTAAGTTGTTCCGCATTCTTTAACCCGGATGTTATTACTACATAGTAAAAATTCCCAAACGGGGTACGGAAGGCTGTCATCTCTACATCTTCTACGGACATCTTTATCTGATTGTAGCCTATGAACCCATCCATGAATGAAATTATCTCATGATTGGTCGTTGTATCCACCAAAGTGTCTATATTAGGTAGCGGGTACATGTCCATTGGGCACGCCTTGTTCAAGTCCCTGAAATCCACGCATATTTGCAACTGTCCATTGGATTTCTTTACTATTACAATGCTGGATAGCCATACTGAATGTTGAATTGGCTTGATGAATCCTACATCTAACAACTTCTTAGTCTCCTCCTTTATTTATGTTTTGAATTCTTGTGCATAGGTGCAAGGCGTTTGCTTCACTGGTTTAGCTCCCGGACTTATGCTCTACTAACTCCTTGTTGATCCCGTGCATCTCATTATAGTTCCAAGTGAACACACCCCCATACTCTCGCAATAGCTTCACCAGCTCTTCCTTTTGGTTGGCGTTTAGCTCCATGTTAATGTAAGTTGGCCTTGGCATTCCTTCTATTGTTGCTAAATCGACATCCTATAATTCATTTTGCTGAGGTTTTGGCTAGTCCTCAAAGCATTTTGGAGTTGGTTCCACATTCTGCTGCACGATTTCTTCCTTTTTATTACTACTGGAGTGGGGGACACCTCCTGAGCCTTCAAGTTTGGGTGTACCTTTGAGCTCTTCCCCCTTGTAGCGTCATAAGCAAAACACTATCTTTCCATCGAGTTTGAAAACTTTTTCCCACTTTTTCTTATGTTTTTCTTTTCTTTTATTTACTTTGTCAGCTTCCGATTGGGTTGTTCATTTGGCGTTAATTATATTTCTGGCATCCTTTGAGTTTGTTGCCCACTTCCTTTGGTCTTTTTCTTCTTTCTCTACATCTACAACTATGGGCTTCTTATTTTTGGAACATTCACCTTGTTCTAAGGTCAACTTATTTTCCTTTTTCACAGGCACAAACTTGTCCTCCTGCACCTCCTCCCAGCTTGCTAGCTTCAGAGAATCAGGCTTTGCAATCTGGTTTTCTCCTTCTTCGGCAACGTCATCAAAGAAAGCTACTTCGGTGATATGTGCCTCCTCTGGCCCAAAAGGGTTCCTTGTCGTTGGTACCTTAACCTCCCTGCCTTTTCAAATTGCCACTAGTAAAAAACTGATGGCACCACCCCATAATCATTCTACCAAGCTCTTCCTAGCAATACATGATATGATGTGTCAACCTCTGCTATATGGAATATCACAGGTCCTCGGATCTACCTTAATATATCTGAGGGTTCTCGTGCTTTGATTGGCGAACCCCGTGATGTTTGTCTTCTTATTCACAATCTTCTTCTCTGGCATACCTAACCGTTTAAAGACGTTCTAGGGCATGATGTTTACAGGTGCTCCATTATCGATGAACGCCCTCCGCACTTCTATGCCATTAATTATTGTTGTCACATATAGTGGTCTATTATGTGGTTATCTCACATATCTATCAACCTTAGAGAAAGTGATTTTGTTCTCTTCCTCCTCCACCATTTTCACAAACCCTTTGCAAACTGCTATGCAAGTCTCATGTGCTTCGGCAACTTTGATGATTGCATTGGTTGCTTCTATCCTTGCTTTCTTGGTCAATCTTATCTGATAAAAAAATTTCTAAACTTAGCTCTGTTCATCAACGTGGTCACTTGCAGACCTGGATCAGAATCTTCATCCATTACTTCTGTGTTCTCCATCATCTTTACTTCTCTTCCTTCTAGTGCTTTACTATGAGTAATAATGTTGTACGTTTCTTTCCCCTTGTGGTTAGGCAGTGGCTTGTCCAGCACATTATTTCCTCTTTCCAGTTCGATTTCTCCTGCCCCCAACTTCTTATGGTAGATCCTTCGCATATTGTAACAATATAGTGGAATGTCCGACGAATTGGTGGTATACATAGAAGTCTGGTCTCCTCTTCATCTCTTCTGTTACAAAAAATCTGGGCCTTAGAGGTTTTACAACTCCATGTTCTACCCATTTCTCGTACAAATCCATGAATGTCTTCTCGTTGCACATAATAGCCTCTGGGATTGGAAATCCCAAAAACTTATCTCTTGGCTTTCCTCGGTTCCTTTCATTCTTTCTGCTCTTTTAATTCCCTATTGACCCCTTGTGGCTTTTGAAGAGTCTGCTAAAGCCACATTAGCTGTCCTTTTTCCCTTCCACGTAACAGTTGCATTAGTTACGAGCAAGGTCATCATTCCTCCCAAGTCTTGTGCAAATGATGAGAGTGTTGCAAAGGAATCACATGCTTTAGTGACCAAGTAGGGCTTAAAGGCATCTAGGGCACCATTGTTTCATATGCTCACTAGATTATTCTCTTCAATCCCAATCTTAGATTGACCCTTTCTCTAGATTGTAGTACCAACTGAAGGCACTATCTATCAATGTTTTATTCAACTCACGGAGCAAGAGGTTTTAGTTGATTACTTCATCATAACCCAACCACGGAGACATTAACTCTACAAACTTGGCTATATGTTCTCTCACATTCCTTTTCTCTCCATTGTACTATGAAAACTACGGATGGTTCTCAATATACCCTACTGGGTAAAGATGTCTCCGTATATGTGTCGGGTATGGTGGAGTGAAGTCCAATTCTGAGGGTCTGGTTGTCTGTCTTGGGAGTTGGTTGATTACGTCAAGCATATCATCCTTCATCACATACTGACTTGTTGTATGGAATCTCTGAGGGGTTGTGATGTATTGTTGCATTGGCGGTGTATATGGTAAATAGATCGCCTGGTGTACACTTGCATCATGTAAAGCTTACATTGCATGTACTTGTTGGCTTATTTGTTGGGCGTGGCTTGGTATAGTCAGTATCTGCACTTGTGAAAATGCTTGGAATGTGGTGCGAATGATGGTTGGTTGAGGCTGTCTTGCTTCCACTCTGGGTTATGGTACATCACCACTGTTTTGGGGCTCTAAATGGATGATTAGAATCGGCTGACTCTTCGTCGCTGGAAGCGAATTCTGATTTTCCTTGTTGTCATCGAATCATTCTCTTTCTACCTGCGAACTTCCTTGAAACATAGCTTTGAAGGTTGGAATCTACATTAATTACTGGCAAAAATTCCCCATCTCTTCCTCCTACCTCTGTATTTCTGACATCATGGCTATCATTATCCCTTGGCATTCCCGTGCCTCCTTTAACGCCTTGAGCATCTCTAACTGCACAACATTCGTGGTTATTTATTCTCCACTTTCTTCCTCACCTTGTCTTCCCATGCCCATCTGCCTGACATTGGTTTGTTGTTGATCAACCATATGTGGTGATCTTGAACTTCCTTAATAAGCGTATTCTATGAGGGGTTGATCGAGATCCGGATTCGTGCCATGGAAAGGTTGATTTGTTTGCCTTAGAACCTGATCCGGTGAAGTAATGCTAGGTGTCGGTGAAACTTTTCCTATAGTTCTCCCACTTCGATTTGTGGGCATACCATTCATAAATTCTACACCTCCCCAGCAGAGTTGCTAAAGAAATATGGGTAAGGAAACCATACCTTACTAGGGTTAGGGTTTCGTGTTAGCTAAGGAGCAGAGAAATCCACAAAGAGTACGGTTTTGATTGATTGATTGAAGAGGGGAGAAGAATAGGTAAGCAATTGCTCGAGTAACACGTGGCAGATCTCTTAGGATTCAAGAGCCTTCTTCAATGTCTGCAGTTCAAAGAGAATCCAAAAAGGTCCCTTCTATTGAAGTGAAAGGGGGTATTTATAGAGTTTCCTGGAAAATGGTCACGTGCCTGGCACATGTTTGGGTCTTGTGCTTGGCATGTGATTTCAGAAGAAATTCCATGAATACCCTTAGTTACTTGAGTAATGCCCAAATCATCCTGTCCTTCTAGCCACCAATCCAATCCCTCAATCAATTCCCAAAATAATCAACCTCCATGAGCCTTCTGCCTCGGGACACGTGAAGGCTTCTCCCAGTTTATTTTATTTATTTTTAGATCACATGTGAACCCTAATTAGTACTTGGACTTACAAATAGCATACAAGAAGTTGAAATAGATTATCAGAATAAATCGCATGCAAGAAAGAATAAATAAAGTAAACTTGATCAAACCATTAATTATGAATAAGGTTCAACATCCCTTAGTACTGAATTGAAAATATTAGCCTGACATGCCTTTGATTCTCCAAAACTAGGGTTTGAATCCAATATAGAAGATAAAATCCTTAAAACTTGACTAAAAACATCTATTTATACTCCTAGATCAATCCTAGTTACATTAGAATTGGAAAAGATGGCTAAAATCCCTTAAATCACGCACAAATCTTGTTGAATCCGCGCTAAGAGGCAGGGGCCTCGTTATGTAGTTGAAAACGAGGTTGGGGAATCGTTTGACAGAGAAGTCTAGGCTGGAGCCTCGTTTTATAGTTGAAAATGAGGCTGGGGCCTCGTTTGACAGAAAAGTCGGATGGGGCCTCATATTTGTACTATAAACTAAGTTGGGGCCTCGTTGCGAAACCTCACTTATAATCACGAACTTAGGTCCCAACTCCAACGCCTGGCGTGACCAATTTTTCATCTTTTTTCGTTATTAGCCCCAAATCCTCTTGAAATAAATAAACACATTATTAAGTTCATATACACATAAAACATGTAATAATACCAAACATAAAGAAATCAAAATCATAGAATATTCTGCACTCATCAAATTCCACCCACACTTAGTTTTTACACGTTCTCGTGTAAAACAAAACAAAGGTCATTGATAAGTACACAAAACTCATTGATTTTTGATTCCTTTACGTTTAGTTTATTTCATGATTTGTTATGTACATGTGCTTAATATGGTGTTTTATTGATTTTAGGATGAAATGGAGCTTAAGTGATGATACGGGACGATTTGGAGCTGAGTAGAAGGAAAAAGAAGAAAATTCAGAAAATGCCCAATCCGCCTTAGCGGATTGGTTTGGCCCAGGGAATCCGCCCTGATGGATACCTCTCTATAATTGTCCACCCCGGAAAATACTGAAGCCACCCCAACCCATTCTTCTCTGTCACAATCCGCCCCAGTGCACTCGCAGGGCAAAAGGAATCCGCCTCGGCGGATAGCCCTCTGTATCTCAAGAAAGACTAATCTACCTTAGCAGACTCGTATAGTATAATGAATCCGCCCCGGCGGATTCAGCGGGAAATCTGGGCAATCTTGGATTTTTGGAAACTTCTCATAAACAGATTTTGGTAGACTTCTACATGTAATGAGATTGATATTTCTATTAGATTTATGATCTTTTTAGACGGAGATTTAATTCAAAATTAGATTCTATTTCTTTATGGAAACTAGTTGAGATGTAATTATTTTTAGGATTTAAATTTCTAGTTCTCATAGGATTTAGGACTTTGTCTAGAACTACAAATAGATGATGATAGTTAGGGTTTTAGACATCATCTACTATTCTATCATCTATCATTAACAACATTGGAGTGCAAATTTGTGATAAGTGGGTTTTATACCTACTTATTGGATATCAATTCACGCGAACTATGCCCATCTCAAGTACATTTTAGTGTGTTTTAATTGCATTTCATGTTATTTTGCATTGTATGTACTGAGAACTCCTTTGGTGTAAAAGTGTAGGATATGGCATAATTTGGTGATGTTAGATGGCATGAGGCTAATGGATGCATGACATGAGGATCTAGCGGAGCAAACAAACCGAGCATGGGTGGACAAAAGAATGAGCAGCATGAAAGGAATGAGCAGTAGAACAAACATTAGCAGTAGTAGAACCAGAATTCTAGTTGCAGAAGTCGCGCGGCCACGCGGCTACACAGGTCAAACAAACGCGCTCCCGCGCGATCACTCGGATTACACAGACTTGACACACGAGCGTCCGCATGAGGAATACCAAGGAAGAGCGCGCGCCCGCGCGCGACAACTGAAGCTGCTGATCTGTTTTATTTTAATTTTTAATTTTAAGAATTGTAATTGGTTTTAAACAATTCTGACTAGTGTCAGACGTATCATTCAGTAGTTTTACGTGTTTTTCATGTTGGAACTAGGGTTTTATACTTTGGGAGATTTTCCATCGTAGAACTAAGCCAAAACTTCATCTCTTCTACTTCTTCTTTGGATTTTCAATCATTGTGGAAAACTACTATTATTTTGCTGGATTTAATTGAGGATTTGAACGTTACTATTGGATTATAATCAGCAATTGGGTTTGATCGATTCTATCCTTTCTCTTTCAATTGATTGTTTATTCTCCATGTTTTGCTTTGATCCCATAATGGCTTTTGGTTTAGTCATGAACTAAACTCCATTATGGGATTCTAACGAATTTTAATATGTAGTTTAATTGCATGCTTGACTACTGGACTGTTTTACATATCATTAGGGATTTCTATCATGGTTGATTTGCATGCATGAATGATTGATCACCATTCGTTTTAGGTACTTGTATGGAATTGAAAAATAATATGCGGGTATGGATTATAATCATGATAGCATGCGTATATGGGGCTGTTTTGTGTAGCTTTGTATTTCGTGAATCAGATAGACATATATTGTTTCACCGTATGAGTTAAACAAGGGCTTGAGCTTAAATTCAGTATGGTTGCAATTTCACATAGACATATAGTGATTTTGGTTATATTGATGATTATATGGTGTCTATTGCGTGTAGATGTTGTGTAAGTAGGTCATAATGCATTGAAAAATGGTTATGTCTACATTAGTGCTCTTGGCTATTTTCATGTGATATGTGAACAATCTTGCATAATGGTGGTAATTAGATGGAGTATTAAATGAAGTTAGGATTCCATTATTTTCAGATTTGATTTATTTCGTTATTATTCTTATTTTAGTTGTTATTTGATTTTATAGTAATTTGCAATCATAATTATAAGCATTAGTTTAAGTATATAAAAATAGTGATTTAGTTGATGCATAGTAGTTTAAATTAGACAACTTTCTTTGTAGGAACGATACTCTACTTACTCTGTATTACTTGTTGACACATGTATGCTTGCATGAGTTAAAGCTCTTTAGTTAGAACTAAAATAAATGAGAGGTAACAAGTCTTTGGCGCCATTGCCGGGGAAAGGCGTTTAAATTTAAATAATTATCATCAATTTTAAGCTATATTGTATGACTTAGACAAATCTAATCTTATCTCATTTCTATTTGTTTTGATTTTATTTTTGGTTTCAGGTACTTGTAGATTTTTATGCACACGTGATCATCTAATTCCGAATTGACACCAGCACAGGGTAATATTAACGGAAGAGGTTGGAAAGCAAGCGTGTGGAGAAATTTGCAAGCTCAGTTAAAAAGTACTACATCTGATATGGCAGAAGAACAAAGAATCGAGCAAAGAGAAGAGCACTGGGCTCTAAGGGAATATTTCATGCCGAATATTAATGGACTCAAGTCTAGCATAGTCAGACCGACGATAGAAACAAATACTTTCGAGATTAAACCGGGCACTATTCAGATGGTGCAGAATTCGGTACAGTTTGGGGGTGCTGCTACAGATGATCCGAATGAACACCTGTTGAGTTTTATTGAGATTTGTGATACATTTAAATACAACGGCGTGACGGAGGATGCTATCAAACTTAGGTTATTCCCATTCTCATTGAGAGATAAGGCGAGAAGTTGGTTGCATTCTTTGTCGTCAGGGTCAATTACTACATGGGAGGACTTAGCACAGAAATTCTTAGCCAAGTTTTTCCCAATGGCTAAGACTACAAAGATGAGGACAGCTATCTCTAAGTTTGAGCAGCAACAGGGTGAGTCCTTATATGAAGCATGGGAGAGATATAAAGAGATGTTAAGGAAGTGTCCACATCACGATATGCCAGATTGGATGGTGATCAACACGTTTTACAACGGATTGGGTTGGCAGTCGAGACCTATTGTAGATGCAGCTGCAGGAGGGGCACTATGGGCAAAGAGCTATGAAGAGGCCTATACCCTTATCGAGACTATGGCAGCAAATGGCTTTCAAAATCCTACATCGCGGATGCCACAGCCCAAAGTTGCAGGTTTGTTAGAGGTGGATGTTATTACTCAGTTGTCGGCACAGATGGTAGCTATGGCGAAGAAAATAGATACATTGGCAGAGAGCAAGATGAAAATAGTTGCCTTTGTGTGTGAGATTTGTGCAGGGTCACACTCCATAGATCAATGTGCTATCAGCTCGGAGTTGGTACAGTATGTGGGAAATTACAGGAAGGATCAAGGACAGTTTCAGAACACATACAACCCCAACAACCGCAATCATCCAAACTTCAGTTGGTCAAATAACCAAGGGAATCAATAGAATCAGTTTCAGCCGAATCAACAATTTCAGTCACAGCCATCTCAGCCACTGTTTACACCAAAACCACCGTTTCCACCGGGATTTTCTCAACAACAATAACATCACACTCCAGCTGCACCTCAACAAGAGAAGAAATCAGAAATGGAGGAGATGGTGTTGAAGTACATGGCAAACACAGATGTGATGATCAAAAGCCAAGCAGTGGCTATTAAAAATTTGGAGACTCAAATGGGGCAAATGGCGAGCATGCTTAACAACAGGCCCCAAGGTTCATTGCCAAGTAATACAGAGACAAATCCAAGAAGAGACGGGAAGGAACAGTGTCAAGCGATCACATTGAGGTCTGGGAAAAACATTGCAGGAACTGAGAGTCGCGCGCCCGCGCCTTGTTATACTGAGGAGGCCGCGCGGCCGTACGAGGCAGAGCAGTTGACTGCTCAGAAAGAAAATCTAGAAAATTCTGAGGTACAACATGAAGAGAAAGACAAATCAGGTTCAGTTGAGAAGCCTATAAGTTTAGTACCACCAGTTCACCCTCAGGTTCCATATCCGCGGAGATTGAATAAGCAGAGGGAAGATAAACAGTTCATCAAATTCTTAGAGGTATTCAAAAAGCTGCAAATCAACATACCTTTCGCCGAGGCATTGGAACAAATGCCAAGCTATTCAAAGTTTATAAAGGGTATATTGTCAAGGAAGAGGAGATTAGACGAGTTGAGATAGTGGCCTTGACAGAGGAATGTAGTGCAGTTCTTCAGCGGAAATTACCTCCAAAGCTGAAGGATCCGGGCAATTTCACAATTCCATGCACAATTAGAAAGACGAACTTTGATAAATGTTTGTGTGATCTTGGGGAAAGTATCAATTTGATGCCCTTGTCAGTATTCAACCAGTTGGGATTGCCGGCTCCAAGGCCGACAAATATTTCTTTGCAGTTAGCTGACAGATCCATCACATATCCACGGGGAATAGTTGAAAATGTGTTGGTGAAAGTAGACAAATTTATCTTTCCAGTTGACTTCACCATTTTGGATTATGAGGAAGATAAGAGTATACCAATCATACTGGGGAGACCATTCTTAGCCACAGGCAGGACTTTGATAGACGTGCAGAAAGGGGAACTCACTATGTGTGTACATGATCAGGAGGTTACCTTTAATGTCTTCAAAGTAATGAAGTTTCCAACAGATGAAGAGGAATGTTTCCGAGTTGATTTGGTGGATCGGGTCTTAAATGATGAAGTAGAGAGTCTGGTGGATTATGAACCTTTGAGAAATGTAATTGCTAAAAATTTAGAGTTAGAGGAATTCAGATTACAGGCACATGAGAATTCAAAGATGTACAAGGAGAAGGTAAAGAAATGGCATGACCGAAAGATCTTCGAGAGGACATTTGAACCGGGACAAAGGGATTTGCTTTATAACTCCAGACTTAAAATTTTGCCCGGGAAGCTAAAATTGAGATGGTCAGGACCATTCACAGTGAAGACTGTGTTTCCGCATGATGCGATTGAAGTATTTGATAAATTCCTGGATCCGCCATTTAAGGTGAATGGACAGAGATTGAAGCATTACTTTGGTGGCGAGGTAGACAGACAGAAAGTCACCTCAGTTCTTTCTTCGACATGAGATTCAGAGACAGACAAACTAAATGACTATAACTTAGCGCTTGATGGGAGGCAACCCATTGTTTCTATCTCTCTTTTGTATTTATTTAGTTCAAGTTGTTTTCCTAGCTCATTTTCATACTTATTTAGGATCATGTGATTATCTCTGCATAATTAGCTTAGTAGCTGCAATTGAATAAGAGTATGTTTGTGCATTGCATTAGAATTAGGGTGGAAAAATAGACACTCATGTTTATTGCATAAATATTTCTTTGACATGTCTATTTGTAATATTTCAGGTGTATTGGACCGCATGCATTACTAGCTTGCAGTACTGGAGATGAATACAGGACCTGCAAAATCTAGGGTCACACGACCGCGCCTTGAAAAGCTTGAGAACTCTCGCGCCCGAGCAGCATGCCAGTCAGACTAAAAAGCACACTCGCGCGCCCGCACCAGATCTCCACTGAAAGGTCGCGCGGCCGCGTTCAATACAGGGATTTGAAAATTTTTAAAGTCTTAAAAATGAGTCGGGGCTTATTTGGTCTCTCATTTGAAATCATAATAGAAGGCGTGTCCACATTACTCTCTCCAAAACGCACATCTCTCCCTCTCTTTCAGTTGCAAATTGAAGCCGTACATCTCTCCTCGCCTACCCACGATTCTCTCCACATTCAAAGCTCACACCCACGATCTCATCCACTGATATAAACTAGGGTTTCAAAAGAGGGAGTTGTGCGAACTCAGTGTGGGGAAAATCAAAGTTTCTGCTAGCACTCAGTAACAAACAAACCTTCGAATTCTTTATCAAATTCAGATGGGTCCTAAGAGAGCACGATCTTCTTCTTCTTCATCATCGTCCACATCTAGCAGTCAAGGGGAGGATGTAGTGGACCATACCAAATTTCTGAATTTGGAAGCCCAGCAGAAGTATTACAGAATTGTGGTGAAGACGTTTGTCAAGGAGCGCGGTTTCAAATCGGAGGGGCAAGATGGTCAGTTATGTGCCATGATTCACAAACGAGGTTGGGGTGGATTGACTGCCACTCCTACGCCCATTCCGATGGGTATAGTCTGAGAGTTCTATGTCAATGCCAAAGTCACCATGAGCAGTATCTCTATGGTTCGTGATTTTGAAATAGATTACTGACCACCTGCAATCAGAGCCATTTTCAGAATTACTGATACCCCACTAACAGGGTCTGCTAATTGGGTCGTCGGTGCACATATGGAAACAGACTTGGAATTGGTTCTGGCTGAATTGTGCATGCCAGGCACGAAATGGACCTATAAAGCCGGCACGAATCAGCCTCGCATATTCCCCACCGCAGCTTTGAATCGATACGCAAAGGCGTGGAATTTGTTCATATGTGCCAAGCTAGTGCCTTCGTCTCATCAGCATGAGATCACAACGAAAAGGGCAATCATTCTATGGGGCATAATCACCGGAAAATATATTGATGTGGGCCATCTCATCCATCAGAATATGTTGCGATATCTGTGGGGAAGCACTACTGGGAGCATTCCACACGCGTCAATGGTTGCTATGCTATGTGCTCATTAGGGATGCCATTGGGACAACGAACAAATACAAAACTCGAGCCAAGACATCACTCATGCCACCATTGCGAAATTCGAGGATTGGGCAGGAGGCATACCGCAGCCGCGAGGAAGAGGATTTATCCTCCAGCCCACATTCCCAGAGCCACCACAGTAGCCCTCTCAGATAGATGAAGCGGGCCCATCAACCTAAGTTCCCATTGCTACCGGGGATTGACAACTCCGAAGGTTGGAGCGAAAAGTCGACGCCATGTACAATAATTTTTTAGCTTTTGCAACGGGTTTGATGAGGTCCTTGGCAGAGGCATTTGCACTACAAGGAACAACACTTGAGTGGCCTCAATTCGGGACAGTTGTGCCATATCCACCACCAGATTCACCAGGCAAAGAGGGTGGTGCGGCTGATCATTAAGGCAGTTTTCTATAACCCTTTTACCTTCATTCATTGGGACAATGAATATTATAAGTTTGGGGGTATTGGGGTAATAGTGTAGTTGCATATAGTTTTTGCAAGATTAGTTAAGTTACATATAGTTTCTGCATGTTTAGTTTAAAGTTTCATGTTTAGTTTAAAAGTTCGCATGTTTTTGTGTTAGATAAAATTTGCAGAAAATTTTTAAGTTTTAGTTATTATTACTTGTGTTAGTGTATTTTTAGTTTGCATGTCTCACAGTTCTAGCTTTATAGAAATTTTGTCTAGCCGATGATGATAGTGAATTTTGAAGGATTTTTGAGTATTTTGGATAACATGAACTGAGTTGTAATGTTTTACACGATGAAATTCATGTTGTTGTTTAAATGCTTTCAGTTTGCACTGTCGTGTTCACAACTGCTTATAGGTATAAGAATTATGTGTTGCATTGCTCGATAGAAAATGTAGTTTAAAAAGAGAAATATGTGGAAAGTGAACTTAGACTGTATAAAACATTGATATTCAAACTTTGGAAAAACATGGGTATTCTATGTATAAAAAAAACAAATAGCAATAATGTGGCAAGTCTTATTTCGGGGCCCTGGCTACTTGAGTAAGTACACCCGTAGGGGTGTCTTAACACCTAGCGCCCTAAGGTCTTTCATGGTCTGGGAGTCGTTGGTTGAAAGCTCGCTAATGGGTAGCAGTGTTTGCCTAATGGAATGAGGCATTGCACAGTCATGTGAAAAAAAAAGAGAAAAAGAAAAAGAAAAGAAAAATAGCAATAAACACCGCGGGAAAGGGCGAAAATCGCCCTCACGAGTAGCAATAAAGCAGTTAAGCCCATGGTTGAACTTTAGTTTATTTTGATATGTTGGAACAGTCTTTATTGCATAAGTATACATGAGTCCTTATTTAGACTGTAATTTTCTGTTTTGATCAGTTTAACATGTGTATTCTTTGCTTAAATCAAGTTTTGGTGAACACAACACACACACACAGCATCTCTATAGCATTTATGAATTATCTAAGTGTAAGATATTATGCCTATAGTTCGGTTTGATTTTGTATTCATGAATCTGGATAATTCGTTGAGGCATTTTTGGACTGAATTTCAGTTATGGCTGGAACAAAGTGAGACTTGTTTGCATTATGATTCAGTAGCATAGCATGTAGTTGTATTTTCAGTGTTTTAGGTTGTATGCATTGCTTGAGGGCAAGCAATAGTTTAAGTTTGGGGGTATTTGATAAGTGGGTTTTATACCTACTTATTGGATATCAATTCACGCGAACTATGCCCATCTCAAGTACATTTTAGTGTGTTTTTAGTTGCATTTCATGTTATTTTGCTTTGCATGTACTGAGAACTCCTTTGGTGTAAAAGTGCAGGATATGGCATAATTTGGTGATGTTAGATGGCATGAGGCTAATGGATACATGACATGAGGATCTAGTAGAGCAAACCAACCAAGCATGGGTGGACAAAAGAATGAGCAGCATGAAAGGAATGAGCAGCAGAACAAATCAGTAGAAACAGTAGAACCAGAATTCAAGTTGCAGAAGCCGCGCAGCCGCGCGGCTACACAGGTCAAACACACGCGCACCCGCGCGATCACTCGGATTACACAGAATTGACACACGCGCGCGACAACTGAAGTTGCTGATCTATTTTTTTTTAATTTTTAATTTTAAGAATTGTAATTGGTTTTAAATAATTCTGACTGGTGACAGACGTATCATTCAGTAGTTTTACGTGTTTTTCATATTGGAACTAGGGTTTTACACTTTGGGAGATTTTCCATCATAGAACTAAGCCAAAACTTCATCTCTTCTACTTCTTCTTTGGATTTTCAATCATTGTGGAAAACTACTATTATTTTGCTGGATTTAATTGAGGATTTGAACGTTACTATTGGATTATAATCAGCATTTGGGTTTGATCGATTCTATCCTTTCTCTTTCAATTGTTTGTTTATTCTCCATGTTTTGCTTTGATCCCATAATGGCTTTTGGTTCAGTCATGAACTAAACTCCATTATGGGATTCTAACGGATTTTAATATATAGTTTAATTGCATGATTGACTGTTGGACTGTTTTAAATATCATTAGGGATTTCTATCATGGTTGATTTGCATGCATGAATGATTGATCACCATTCGTTTTAGGTACTTGTATGGAATTGAAAAATAACATGCCGGTATGGATTGTAATCATGATAGCATGCGTATATGGGGTTGTTTTGTGTAGCTTTGTATTTCGTGAATCAGATATACATATATTGTTTCACCGTATGAGTTAAACAAGGGCTTGAGCTTAAATTCAATATGGTTGCAATTTCACAGACATATAGTGATTTTGGTTATATTGATGATTATATGGTGTCTATTGCGTGTAGATGCTGTGTAAGTAGGTCATAATGCATTGAAAAATGGTTATGTCTACATTAGTGCTCTTGGCTATTTTTCTGTGATATGTGAACAATCTTGCATGATGGTAGTAATTAGATGGAGTATTAAATGAAATTAGGATCCCATTATTTTCAGATTTGATTTATTTTGTTATTATTCTTATTTTAGTTGTTATTTGATTTTATAGTAATTTGAAATCATAATTATAAGCATTAGTTTAAGTATATAAAAATAGTGATTTAGTTGATGCATAGTAGTTTAAATTAGACAACTTTCTCTGTGGGAACGATACTCTACTTACTCTGTATTACTTGTTGACACATGTATGCTTGCATGGAGCTCTTTTGTTAGAACTAAAAAAAGAGGCAACAATTTTAAGGCATGTCGAGTTAAATTCTCTATTTCAGTTCTCTGGGATGTTGAACCTTATTCATAATTAATGGTTTAATCTAGTTTACTTTATTTATTCCTTCTTGCATGATATTTATTATGATAATCTGTGTTAATAACATACAATCTAATTGATTTGATTTGGTCAGTTAGATTAATCTAATAAATATCATCTGCTAGATTAAAATATAGTATTAAGCAAACAGTATTATATTTGATCAAAAGTAGCAATTGGTGATGCATGATTATGGATAAGCTTTTGATTATTGATAAGAATTTTAGAAGGCAAGTTAAATAACTCTTGATTTTGTGATTATTACTTGAAATAACATAATTCTCATTATTCGTCCTGCTGTTATATTTAGTATAGACTGATAGTTCTAGGTTGTATGATAACTAGGGTTTATTAGGACGATTGTCACTTTAAATTTACAACAAAAGGAGAATTGTGGATAATTAGCGATTGCGGTTATCTAGGGTTATTAATCTCGTTAAAGGGTAAATATTGCTTAAACTTGATTAATCCATACTTGTGAAAATAATTGAAATGTAGAACTAAAGTCTTTTACTCATTAATTACTCATATCTCTTAAATTACTCATATCTCTTAATATTTATTTTTATTACATTAGTTGATCAATTCAAAACCCCCCTTTTCTTGAAAATAATCGGATAAGTATAAAACAATACACTCTCTGTGGGATCGACCTTTGCTTGTTACTATACTAATATTTGTGTTAGTGGTGTAGAAGTAAGATATTAATTTAGGAGTGTCAACGACAAATCTCAAATTTTGACGCTTTTGCCGAGGGGTGTTATTTGTTTTTATTTATTCATTGTTTTCTTTTCTTTTATTTTTATTTTTATTTTTATGCCTCAATCCTCTCACTCTCTTGATTTGAGATTTGATCCAAAAATAGAGTGAACCGCATGCATGCTTAGGAAGGAGACTCGTCAATCTCGGAGAACAGTTGCAGATTCTGACGAAGCTCCATCACTGAGCCTCAACATAGCTCTGGAACTACTTTCGAACCATTCATTCATTGAATCCGAAGGAGAAGAAAAGATGGCGGTGCCAAACAATAATCGGACGTTGAAAGAATTAGCCATACATGATCTCACTTAACAACCTTTATGCATTGAATATCCTACTTTAAATGCTGCCTTCGAACTTAAATATGGACTAATTCATATTTTGCCTACTGTCCTTGATCTTACAGGTGAAGATCCATACAAGCACTTAAAGAAGTTCCATGTGGTGTGTTCTACCATGAAACCACATAGGATTACAGAGGAACAAATCAAGCTGAGAGCCTTCCCATTCTCCCTAGCAGATTTGACAAAGGATTGGTTGTACTATCTCCCCTCCGGATCAATACAGACATGGAGCGATATGAAAAGTTTGTTCTTAGAGAAGTATTTTCCTTCTTCAAGATTGACCAACATAAGGAAGGAGATATGCGGTATTCGACAGTTTAATGGAGAGACATTGTACAAGTATTGGGAAAGATTCAAGAAACTGTGCTCCATTTGCCCTTCCCACCAAATTGATAAGCAACACTTGATTCAGTACTACTACGAGGGACTTATTTTAGGGTTTCGACATGCTCAGATTGAGCTGCCTGGGTAATATGTGGGGGTGGTTCATTTTTACTAACCATTTTTTATGGTGATTCAAGGTGTTATAGGGGTTTGAGGAGGTAATTGGTGAATTGAAATGGCTTCAAAACGAATAAAATAGTAAGTTGTAACCTAAGGCCTTCTTTCTAATGTCATTATGTTAACACTTGTTAATTTTGGGTTCTGATTTCGGTTGAAGGGAGGCCTTTCAAACCTGCAAAAGGAAAGTTAACCACAAATATCCTTGACGGTCGGGGCCGCCCGGGGATACGTCCGATGTGAGAGTAAGTAATGGAAGGAGGAAGATAATTGAAAATATGAAATGGAGGTTTTGAGAGGTTTCAGAGAGATAAAGAGAGAAATTAAAGCTTAAGTTTTACCTCAAGGGGTTATCGATATTTATAGATACCTGCCTGAGTTGATCACATACTTTGTGCTTGTTTCCCCTCTTATGATGTGTCCATTTTCTATTGGTTGGGATAGTATATTCACATGTATGGAGTGCCTATTTCTTCGTGAGAAAGTAAAACACCTTTCTAACCGCCTTCTAGAAGGCTGAACATGTTTCCAGCATTGCTTTATTAGGACTGTTAAAGCCAGGATCTTCTCTAACGCCCCAATCACGTAAGACACCCTGATCCTGAACAGTAAACACGATAAACACCACAAGCTTGACGGCCGGACCGTCGGGGGATAGCTCAGGTGTGAGAGTCAGTATACGTGTTCACAAGGTCAACAATGGAGGATGTAATGTCTAGTGTATTGAGAGAGTTAATAATTATCCGTTGTGTGTCTGTGAATATGAATGAGAATGTATATGTGTGTATGTACCTGTTTGCGAAGACTTAGTTGATAAATTATACTCTCTTGCCTGGTTTACAGTGCCACCCACTACCTCTGACACAGCCCCTGTGATCTGATGGGTCTTGCCACTGCCTGCAGCCTACTCACTACATTTGGTCACTGTTTACATCGCCGGCCGGCTATAATCTCATCCACATTAATGCATGGTAGGTGCCTTAGTCAACTGTCATGATTTTTCATCATTGCAAGTCAAAGTAATAGATATCAAATGATCTAATGGGTTAATCTAACGAACCGACCCGGTCTTACAGGGTTAAATGGAAATAATATGATTACTTGGCCCAGTGACTTTCAAGGTTCAATAATGAAGGCCCAATGGATTAATTTAATAAGTAAGCCCACCTTACTTGGCCCAAAAAGGGGAAATATCATGACCCAACATTGCCCCCTAGTTTTTTTATTAAACAGGAGGTTTATAAGGAAACTATAAATGGCATCGGTTCAGGACAAAAAGAATTATAATAAGACCAATAAAGGCCAAAAATACAATTTACCGAAGTCTATCTGATGAACATCAAATGGCAACATAAAGGGATCATCTTCGCCGACCTCTACAGAAGTGCCAATTGAAGAGCTTTCAACTACCGAAGCTCAAGCCATAGAACGGAATTCCGGTTCGGCAATAATTCCATCACAGACCTGATGGACGAAGGAATGAAATACCGGACTAAAGGAATTCGACAATTTTGATTTATTCATTCACTTCGCTGCCCATCAATTTGAAATGATTGACTAATAATGGTCATCTGCAGGCAAACGTTAATTCGTGTGTCTCCGTCTCAAATATAAAGAAGCCGAAAAGGATACCGAAGAGAATGCCGAAGAGAATACCGAAGAGAATGCCGAAGCCGAAGGGAGAAAGCCATTCTGAAGTCTGTGTTGACAAAAGAAAGAAGCAACCTTGACATTGTTCTCCTCAACAATGAGTGCCTTCGGAAGAACCTCGACAAGGTCAAAAAAGAGTTGGAGATGACCAGGGCCACACATCGAGTCATCACAGATATAAATGTCGACCTGCTTTCGAAGAATGAAATTTTGACGAAGAAGAATGAAGATCTGGCCGAGTCTAATTAGAGTCGGGCGAAGCAAAATAACAATATCCACACTAAAGAGGCAAGGTATATAGCACTTCGTCAAAAGCTTGAAGAGGAACTCTGAGAGCTTTGGGCCCTTAGGAACTTGGGTCCTCCACTGACCGAAGATCTGCGTAAGGAGATCCAGGCAGAATACAGAAAATTCGCCGATCTGAACGATGAGATCGTCCATATATAATGCTAAAGTGGATGAAATCTGCTGAAGTAAAGGTAAGAAAAAGCTCAGGCCAAGGTAGATCCATCTCTTCTAGACTCTTCAGATGGTGACGATGACAAGGAAGAAGCCTGAAGATGACCTCTCTTTATCTTTAGCTGTAGAACTTTATGTAAAAAATTCTAACTCGTTGTGAACAGTTAATATTAAAATATCAACTTCATGTCTTATTACTTCTGAGTGAACATTTCTTGTGAATAATTGATCATCAATCAACTTGAAAACTGTGCAAGTGCCTCTTACCTTAAATCGTTAGTCAATAATCAAACAAATAATATAACAGTTAAGAACGATGATAATATAATCCAAACTCAACACTTGAACAAAATAAAGTAATGCATACTTATTGTTACCGAAGTGTGAGACAGATCTGCTTCATTGGGAATTTGTTTACCCCAAAAGGCCTAACAAAACCAAAAGATGACATTCGCCTACCACGAAGGGCCTGACGAAGTCTAAAGAATGATAGTTGTCTACCACGAAGGGCCTGAGAAGGTCTGAAGGACAACACTTGCCTACCTCGAAGGGCCTGACAAGGTCTAAGTGTCGACAATTACCTACCACGCAGAGCCTGACAACGTCTTAAGGATGACACTTGTCTACCACGCAGGGCCTGAAAAGGTCTAAGTGTCGACAATTGCCTACAACGCAGGGCCTGACAACATCTTAAGGATGACACTTGCCTACCACGCAGGGCCTGACAACGTCTTAAGGATGACACTTTCCTACCACGCAGGGCCTGACAAGGTCTAAATGTCGACAATTGCCTACCACACAGGGCCTGACAACGTCTTAAGGATGGCGTTTGCCTACCACGAAGGGCCTGAAAAACCCATAAGGTCCACCTACCATTGAGGCTGCCATCGAATGGTCAGCGAGTCTCCCCGAACCTCCTTACACCATTGTGAACTTAGGACAAATAAGAAGAGGATAAATATAAATTGTAGATGAGCTACCGAAGTCTTTCTGTGCTGAATTTCCAGTTCTTTTAAGAATATCTCTGCCGAAGTATTTTGTAGGCCAATAACTTTGCAGCCAAATGATCGCCACAGATATCTTTGTTAACTTCCCGAAGAACATACTCTGCTTCGGACGGAACCAAATATTTGAGCAATGGTGACGAAAAGGACCTTCGAAAAAGATTCTCATTAATGAGAACAAAATTGACACTCTTTATACTTGATCTTCTTTAGCCGGCATCTGATCTGAAGGAAGGACGCCATATGCCATCAAAGTTATAAGCATCCGTAATAGCCAACTTCGATAATGCATCAGCAATGGAATTGTTATTGTGATCGACCCCTTGATAACCTGCTGTACTGATGTCTGAAATAGAATATCCATCTACATGTAATGTCCACGAGCTCTGCTTCTGCTGAAGTACTGCAACGGCTTTGTCGGACTCTTCAGCTGCCTTCCATTTGAAGCTACAACTTTAGACGGGCATCTTCGAAGACAAGTATCCACAAGGCGGTGTGCCCTCAGTGGATTCTCAAGAGTGTGGCTTCTGAGTCTGCTTCGACCATAATCCCGAAGACCAATAAGGCAGAATACCCTTCTTCGGTCAATCAGGAAAATGGTTGTTGGGTCTTCATCTACTCTACTTCGACCATAATCCCGAAGACCAATAGGGCGGAATACCCTTCTTCTATCAATCAGGAAAATGGTTGTTGGGTCTTCTTTGGTCACGAGGATCACCTTGAGACATGTCCTCAAAGTGTATAGACTGCTTTCCAATTCACGGTTGTCCATCTTTAGGTGTACCACATTTTTCAGACTGGACATAATTGAACGCTTTATCCCTCAGCTTGGCAATCCGAAGAATCGGCACAACTATATCCTTGCTCTGCTCAGCCACCTCCCCGCTCCGCTCTAAGAGAACCTCCAAAACTCTATCTGTTTCATCCACCATCTTCATTAGCCTGATCACTTCGGTGCTGAGTTCTAGGCGGGGTGCCTTTTACTTGCCTTCAGCCATGTTCATGCTCTTTGTCAGCAGTAAAGAACAACCATCTTCGGGCTTCGCCGTGGGCTCTCAAACGAGAACCCCCTGATTTGTGCCATAACTTCCGATGTAGATCAACTGGAAATATTGTGATTGATAACTCAAGAACACTAGAAAACAGCCCTCCTTCTAGCGCCAATGTTAACGCCAGGATCTTCTCCAACGCCCCAATCACGTAAGACGCCCTGATCCTGCACAGTAAACACGATAAACACCACAAGCTTGACGGTCGGACCGCCGGGGGATAGCTCAGGTGTGAGAGTCAGTATACGTGTTCACAAGGTCAACAATGGAGGATGTAATGTCTAGTGTATTGAGAGAGATAATAATTCTCTGTTGTGTGTCTTTGAATATGAATGAGAATGTATATGTGTGTACGTACCTGTTTGCGAAGACTTAGTTGATAAATTATACTCTCTTGCCTAGTTTACAGTGCCACCCAGTACCTCTGACACGGCCCCCGTGATCTGATGGGTCCTGCCGCCTGCCTGCAGCCTACTCACTATATTTGGTCATTGTTTACATCGTCGGCCGGCTATAATCCCATCCACATTAATGCATGGCAGGTGCCTTAGTCAACTGTCATGCTTTTTCATCATTGCAAGTCAAAGTAATAGATATTAAATGATCCAATGGGTTAATCTAACGAACCGACCCGGTCTTACAGGGTTAAATGGAAATAATATGATGACTAGGCCCAGTGAATTTTAAGGTTCAATAATGAAGACCCAATGGATTAATTTAATAAGTAAGCCCAACTTACTTGGCCCCAAAGAGGGGAAATATCATGACCCAACAAGGACCACTGACATATGTCGATATGTGGGACTTTGTTATTAGGGCCGAGGAGATTAACAGTGGGTAGGGGGTCACCCTTACCCCCGACGTTGATTGTCTTCTTCCCTCTTGATTATGGCATGCACATTTCATCTTCCCCCTTTTGTGCGAAAGGTTTATGAAGACTTGAAGACTGGGTTTTGACTCGAAGGTGTAAATTATGTCTTTTGATGGAGGTATAACATAACACCCCCCACCCCACCCCACCCCACCTCCTTTAATTCATTTTAATGAGTTAGAGGAATAGAAGTGCATAAATATGAATCATATCATGAATTCATCTTCTCGGGTCGCAATGTATTTAATGCAAATGTGATGGGAGTGTCATATTTGCTAGATGTCTCCCACATTTACGTGTGTGGGATCGCGTTTTTAAACACGCACAACGATTCAACTTCTAAGTAGTTATGGAGCGATCGTGGCCGTTTATTTTTGTTCCATTGTGGTTGTTCAGATTTTAAATATAAACTGCGATCCTACTTATCTTGATACTTTTTTACTTCTTGCCTCAAAATTTTGCAAAGAGAAACGTGCAATCTTGGAACTCTTAGGGCTTTAAATCTTTCATCATCCCCAATATTTTTGAAATCTATAGCAAGTAAGTTGTTTCCTTCCTCTCTTTTTCCTTTAGTTTCGTGTTGTTATTATTCTTGTACTGTTATTTCTTGGTTGCTCTGCTTCTTCTGCTTCGTTCTTTCTTTTGTCTGTAGAAACTTAAACTAAAATTCGAAATATGATTTTAAAGTTAAAATTTATTATATGACTAAGTAACTACAGAACTCTTATAAAAACTAAAATTATTACATAATAAGAAGTTCATATTAAAGTTTGTAGGAGCAAAAAGTGTGTTTTACTTGAAAATCAAAGAAGAATATTTTCATTTATATGTTTATGTATCCTTACATGTACATATTTATAGAGATAATAGAGATCCTACAATCAAGCTATGCATCCTACAATCAAGTTATTCTTATAATTAAGTTATTTAGCAATTCCTATAATTAAGTTATTCCTATAATTAAGTTACAATAGAAAATTTTTGACTATTAATTCAATATCGCAACACTCCCCCTCAAGTTGGTGCATAGATGTCACACATGCCCAACTTGCCCAAAAATTTTGAGAACACTCGACTTGAAACAGCTTTGGTGAGAATATCAGCCAATTGATCTTCGGATCGAATCTTAGGCAACTCGACAATTTTCTCATCCAATTTTTCCTTAATGAAGAAGCTGTCTACTTCGACATGTTTTGTACGATCATGTTGTACCGGATTATGAGCAATATCACATGCTGCTTTATTGTCACAATAAAGCCGAATCGGTTTCCTAGGCAGATATCCCAAATCACTCAAGAGAAGTCTCAGCCACAATACTTCACATATTCCAAGTGTCATACCCCTGAATTTAGCCTCTGCGCTTGAACGTGCAACAACATTCTGCTTCTTGCTTCTCCATGTAACAAGATTACCACCTACAAAGGTGAAATATCCCGAAGTAGATCGTCTGTCATCTATTGCTCCAGCCCAGTCAGCATCACTATATGTATCCACACTTTGACAATCTACATTTTTAGTGAACAAAATGCCCTTTCCAGGAGCAGACTTCAGATACCTTAAAATGTACATAACAGCATTCATATGTTGTTCTCCAGGATTATGCATAAACTGGCCAACAATACTCAATGCATAGGCAAGATCTGGCCTAGTGTGGGCTAAGTACATCAATCTTCCAACGAGTCTCTGATATCTCCCTTTATCAACAGAGACCTGATTAGTCTCAACACATAACTTCAATCCTTCTTCTACTGGTGTATCAGGGGGTTGACATGCTGACATACCAGTTTCCTGCAACAAATCTAAAGCATATTTTCTTTGAGACAAGAAAATCCCTTTATCAGATCGAGACACTTCGATCCCAAGAAAATATTTCAAGTGACCGAGGTCTTTCATTTCGAATTCGCTTGACAAGTAACGTTGTAGAGCCTTCCTTTCATCAGCGTCATTTCCTGTAACCACCATGTCATCAACATACACAATAAGGGCAGTGATCTTACTATGATGTCTTTTCAAGAATAAGGTGTGGTCTGAATTACTCTGATGGTAGCCAAAGGACCTCATCGACTTCGTGAATCTTCCAAACCATGCTCTTGGAGATTGTTTTAGCCCATACAACGATTTCTTTAATTTGCACACCTTCCGACAATGCACTTCTGGTATCATGCACCCTGGTGTCAAATCCATGTACACTTCTTCAGACAACTCGCCATGCAGAAAGGCATTTTTCACATCAAATTGTTTCAATGGCCAATCCAGGTTCGCAGCTAGAGACAATAAGACTCGAATTGTGTTGATTTTAGCTACAGGTGCAAATGTATCTGTATAATCAATTCCATAGGTTTGGGTGTACCCTTTTGCCACCAGTCTTGCTTTAAAACGTTAGATTGTACCATCTGCTTTGTGTTTCATAGTATAAACCCACCGACATCTAACTGGTTTCTTCCCTGAAGGACGATCAACAAGTTCCCAAGTTTCATTCTTCTGCAAGGATTTCATCTCCTCATTCATAGCAGCTTTCCACCTTGGGTCAGCTAAGGCTTCCTGCACACTGTTAGGAATAGATATAGTAGATAATTGATTTACAAATGACTTATTTGATTCAGACAAGCGATGGTTAGACACATAATGACTCATGGCATATTTAACTTTACTAGAAAGTTCAGGTTCATATGTGGGTGCGGGGATACCTCTGGTTTGACACAGTGGTAGTTGTTTTCTTGGTGGTTCAGACACTACAACAGGATCATCCTCAGCAAACGATTGGTTTGGTGTATCAGTTGCCTATGATGCGAGAGATTCAGATGGAGGTTGCTCCATAACTTCATTTTCTGGGTCTTCATCACGTTCATCACCACTGTGGTTCAAATTTATACCACTCAAATCCAATTCACCAACATTCTCATTACCAAATTCAGGGCGTTCCATTTCATTCCCATTCAGATTGTTACCAAGTTCAGGGCGTTTCGTTTCTATAGAGATCAAAAAATCATAGTCTAGAGCTTGAACTTCTTCCTAGTACTCCCCTTGAAGTTCAGGCTCAGAGGAAAAATACATCGAGTCTTCATGAAAAACTATATCCATTGTAACAAACATTCGTTTGCTTGGAGGATGATAGCATCGGTACCCCTTTTCATAAGCAGCATAACCTAAAAAAACACATCGCAAGGCTCGAGGTGTCAACTTGTCGCGCTGACGTTGATGAAGATGTACAAATGCTACACAACCAAAAACATGAGGAGGTAAGTTTGGAACGACTGGAGCCACAATTGCTTCACTAAGAGCCTGAGATGGTGTCCGAAAATTAATAGTGTTGGAAGGTACTCGGTTGATTAAATATGTTGCAGAGGTAAGTGCGTCTCCCCAATAGGATAAAGGCATATGTGCTTCTATTAATGAAGCACCGACAACCTCCAACAAGTGACGATTTTTTCGCTCCGCCACCCCATTCTGTTGGGGTGTATCGGAACAAGTAGTTTGATGAATGGTTCCATGGGCTTCCAAGTACCGCTTCAATTCAAAACTCAAATATTCACCTCCATTGTCACTGCAGAGAACCTGAACCTGTGCATTGTACTGACTACAAACCATTTTATGAAATTTTTGGAATAACAAGTTTACTTCACTTTTGGACTTCATCAAACAAACCCAAGTCATCCTGGTACAGTCATCAATAAAAGTAACAAACCAACGCGATCCATCCAAAGTAGCAAATTTAGATGGTCCCCAAACATCAGAATGTATAATCATAAAAGGAACTGGACTTTTATTCAAAATTAATGGAAACGAAGCACGATGGCTTTTTACAAGTTCACAAACATCACATTTGAAACTAGAAACATCAAAGTTTGCAAATAAACTAGGAAATAATTTCTTTATATAACCAAAAGAAGCATTCCCCAGACGTCGATGCCATAACCATATATCAGATTTCATTTTTTCCTCCTTCGAACCCCCAATCTTTAAAGCTTGACGCAACTTATCTGAACTTTTAGACACCATGTCTAAGTAATACAGCTTCCCTCGCCTAACACCACAACCAATCGTCTGCCTTGTCCGGATGTCCTTAAATACACAAAATTCAGGCCAAAAAATGACAACACAAAATAAGGCAGTGATTATTTGAGAAACTGACAAAAGATTATAATTCAAAGAGGGAACAACCAAAACAGAATCTAAATTTAAGGTGTTAGTGAGGGACAAAGATCCTTCCCCAATAATCGGAATTGAGGTACCATTGGCAGTAGAAACAGAACTTTGTGAGGAAGGTTTAATAGGTGAAACTTGTCTAGAATCAAATGTCATATGATCCGTAGCACCGGAATCAATTATCCATGCACTATTAGAAACAGGTGTAGAAATATTTAAAACCTTACCACCATTACCTGCTGCTGCTGCCAATGCGAAGAACTTTTCACCGCTATCATCCTCTGTCTCTGTTTCAACAATTGCAGCAGTAGAAGTATTCTTGGAATTCTTCTTCCGGGAATCACGGCTATGATCCCACCATTCTGGATATCCCACAAGTTCATAGCATCGACTTTTTGTATGACCCGTTTGATCACAATGGGTGCATTTGTATGATGATTTGTCGCCACCATTAGCATTCTTAGGATGGATATTCTTCTTTTTGTCTTGCTGGTGTTGAGGAGACCAGTTTTGATTAGACCGGTTCCGAGTCACCATGGCTAAAGCTTCAGAATTTTCTAGTTGTCCGTTCATCACCCCGCGTCGAACATCTTCGCAGCGAACTAGGGCATAACACTCTTCTAACTCAGGAATAGGATCTTTCCTCAAGATTTCGTCGCGCACTTGCTCGAAATCACCCTCTAATCCAGCGAGAAAGATATGCACCCTTTGTCGCTGAAGCAATTTCTGATAGGATGCAATATCTGTCTCATCCACCATGACCACCTTATCACGATGATCCAACTCACTGAAGATTTCAGTCAGTTCTCCATAATATATAGAGAGCGGTCTGCCATTTTGTTTGGCAGAGAAAGCCCTCTGGTTCAAGGTAAAAACTTGTAATTCATCTGCTCCATCATAAAAGGCTTTAGATAGAGTTTTCCAAATATCTTGTGCGGTAGGTAAGCGAATGTATCGCTTCATAATCTCCGGGGACATAGACATCAGCAACCATCTTTTGACCATCTGATTGTCTGAATACCACTTTTCATAGCCTTCATCTTTCTCCTTAGGTGACGGTGATGTGCCACGAATGAAAGAGAGTTTCTCCTTCTCAGCAATTTGCATCTCTAACATTTGAGACCACAGATCATAGTTGGTCTCATTCAATACAATTCCTGCATTGAATGATGAACCTTCGTGTTGAATAATGATGGGGCTAGAATCTGACTTGCTCATGGTTTAAGGATTCAAAGAAGAATGATTTAGAGTTTCGTGGCTTTGATACCAACTTGAAAATCAGAGAAGAATATTTTCATTCATATGTTTATGTATCCTTACATGTACATATTTATAGAGATAATAGAGATCTTACAATCAAGCTATTCATCCTACAATCAAGCTATTCCTATAATTAAGTTATTTAACAATTCCTATAATTAAGTTATTCCTATAATTAAGTTACAATAGAGAATCTTTGACTATTAATTCAATATCGCAACCGTTTTAGTTCTAGTTAAATAATGGAATCTGATAAATGCATAACATAAAATGATATTTTCACATGAAAATCATTGTTATAGATCCTATACCAGTTTTTTCACCATCGCTGTATAGCGACACTTTTCATGTAAAAATATCATAAAGTGTTGCGGAAATATCAATTTCCTAAATCAATCCTAATATTATATAGGAGTATAAAAATTGGTTTACTTCTAGTTAAATTATAGGCCTATACCAAAGACCAAAGACAAAGATCAAAAAATCAAGTTTTGTAAAATTATATATTTATATAGATATATAGATTGGTGCAGTAATAATGTTTTTTAAGTTAAAAGATAAAGTACTTTTGTCCGGAAAGGATGATTCAAAAAAATTATTGAAATGTATTATTAGTATAAGGAAATTGATATTTTCACTTTAATATCTTTAGAAGATTCTTCGTGAATAGGAAATAAGACCCACATTAATGTGAGTAAGAATTTGTGAAAATATTAAATTTCCTTATGAAAATAACAATTCCCTATGACCCTATGCATAAATGTGTCCCAAGAGAACTTTACTCTTTGTTAAAAACAAAGTCATAAAAATATTAAAACTCAATTTTAGACGGATGTAAGGCTGTATTTTGAGTTCTCTACTGGTTTATTTACTTATTTTATATTCATCATTCCTCTGTAGAACACTTATTTTTTGTGTAGGAGTGAAACGAAAGCCCTTAAAATATATGGCAGCGAGATGACCATTATGACTTGGAATATTGAAAGGCATGAACACGAAAAATGAATAAATTTTGTTTGATCTTACAATATTGTAAATCTTGAATAGTAATACCAATGTTTTTATACCAGTAAAATTCAGCAATAATTTAAATAAATGAAAAACAATTCAGAAGTAATACAGCGCTCAAACAAGAAGTATATGAACCTTGATTACTCAATATAAAATAGCGCGTGTTTACTTAGTATGGAGGTGGCGGGTACACGGCTGGATTTGGTGGATAGAGTCCCAGAAATGGGGACGATGGAGCTGCTGATGCTGGTGGCGGGTACACGGCTGGATTTGGTGGATAGAGTCCCAAAAATGGGGACGATGGAGCTGTTGATGCTGGTGGCGGATAGAGTCCCGGAAATGGAGATGATGGAGCTGCTGATGCTGGTGGCGGATAGAGTCCCGGAAATGGAGATGATGGAGCTGCTGGTGGATAGAGTCCTGGAAATGGACTTGGTGGATACGTTGCAGAGGATGAAGCTGCAATAGTACATGTTAGGTACTTTTAAATGAGATTTAATTTTGTTTTGTAGTAAATATTGAAACTCGAGATCCTACTGCTTTTCGAAGGTATACATTCTGTAATTTGGAATTGAAAATTTATAAAAGGCAGTAGAAATCAATTATATTACTAACATGCATTAATTAATGGATCAGAATTTGAATAATGGAAAATGTACCTGGCGGATAAGGACTTGAGGCTGGAGGAACAGGAGGGTATCCTTGTCCTGCTGGAGGATATGGCTGAGGAGGATATTGATCAGTTGGTGGGTAAGTTGATGGAGGGTATGTGTTACTAGGAGGATACGGCGCAGCTGAATTAGGAGGATATGGTGCTGCTGAATTAGGAGGATATGGAACTGCTGTATTAGGATTAGGATTATAAGGTGCTGTATTAGGATTAGGATTATATGGTGCTGCTGTATTAGCGGCATACGGTGCTGCTGAATTTGGAGGATATGGTGCTGCTGTATTAGGGGCGTATGGTGTTCCTGGAGGTTGTGTTGTATAAGGAGGAAAAGGAGCTGCTGAAGGTGCTGGTGCGCTATATGGTGCTGATGAGGGCGTTGCGCTATATGGTGCTGCTGAGGGCGTTGGTGTGGTTGAATACGTAGGATATGCAGGGTAAGCAGATCCTGCTGCTGGAGGAGGGAATTGGGGAGGCTGAGAATGCGTGGCTGGATTAGGCCCTTTTGGAGGTTGGGCGGGGTACCCTGCAGGGGCAGGGGCATAAGGAGCTGATGGCTGGACAGTGGAAAGAGGTTGATTTGGTGTTGCATATGGTGTTCCTGTTGGCGCATATTTTGTATTTTCGCTTGTAGCTGCAATCAAATGTAGTCATTTAGTTATATGGTAATTAGCACAACTTTTTATTGCAAAACTACGTTATAAACGTATCAGAAGTTCAAAACGGACAATCTATATAAACAAAAAAATGCACTTCAGATGACCATTGTTATATATTAATGCAATTCGTTTGTATAGACTTTTCAAATAAACAGTCCATTTCAAACTCTCCGTAATCAAAATCCGTTACATTGTAGATGAGGAAAAGAAGTACATACCACTGCCCTGGGAGGACTGGCCTTGAGGAGCAGAAGCTGAGATGGGTGCACCTACCATGATTGGAGTTCTGTGTATATGCAATATTCTGGTTAATTAGTTGAAATTTGGAAGTTTATATACAAGGATTGAATGAACTAGAGAAATGATCCCTCATCAAATGAGAGTTGACTTTGGATTCAAGTCGTGGTCTCGACCTCAATTACGAGGGGATTAATTAAAATTATGTAAAAATTGTATTAATCCACATTCAACTTATAGTCTTCGTCGTTTTAGAATTGTGCACACGTATTAAGGAAATAATTGTATAGAATTAAATATAATATATCAATTATTTATATTGCCCTTGTATTGGAAAAAGAGTGTTATTTATTAAACAAAAAATAGTGAGAGAACCAAAGTTATATTTATTATTTGGTATAATATTGGAAACTGAGCAATTAATACTTATTTGAAATTCTTAAGGAATATTAAGGAATTGAGGAAGTATTAGATTAAGAGAAGCAGATGCAGACCATTTCAACGTTTACTAGGATAGGATATTCACAACTTGTTTGGTGGCATGTGCAGTGGAGTTGGCTATGATATTGTTGTGTGAATATGGCCACTTTCATAGAAGCATGTATCTTTGATTTAATAGCCGCAAAATGTCTCCTCAGTTGAATAGCAAATCATACTTTTGGACAGTAGCAGTATTAACACTCGGCTTCTTTTTCTGTTCTTTTTTTTTTTTGCCAGAGCAGATATACAATTCGCGACACTTTTACCCTTGTTTTAACTACATTTTAAACTTCTAGCGACAATTATTGCTCAGGCATTATCATTAATTTTTTTAATAATCATTTTCTTTGAATAAATGGTTCCCCATTTCAAGCTCTAGTGCATAAAAATGAGACTCTTTCTTGTCTTAATTTGCAAATAAAAGTCAATCGGCGGATGTCACAGTCACCAGCTCAATTATCCTGCACGACTTTGTGCTTTGGCTCACCTGTTTCCAAAAGCACATATCTACATGTATACATGCATATTAATATGGCTACTAAACAAATTAGTCTCTGTTTTTAACTAATTTATCATGGATAGAGGGTAATTATAGTACCATCAATAATCAATGGATTATTAGTTTGCTTACTTTAAGTGAAACATTAGTTGTTTAGATAATGGATAATTGTATTACTCTTTCACTACATTGTTGTTAATGATATTTTTTTTAGTTTTTGAATTTTTGATGTTTTGAATGAAAACAAAATCATGTGTGTTTGCATGGAATTTGTTTTGGGATAATATTATATGGTTGTATATGTGAACATAATTTAATGGTCAGGATTGAATATATTGGGCTGATTATAAATCATTATAAAGATAAGAAAGTTGGCTAGCATATTTTATGCTACAAATTTGTCTCTCAATATACTCGGTTAAACAAGCTATTAATTGGCGTATATTAAGGAAGTTAGTTATGCTGAACAGATTATTTGAATGTGAATTAATATCCTTTAAGGAATATGCTTTAACGGGCTTCTATCATATCTTTTCATATCTTCTTAAATTAAGTCTGTTTCGAAATTATTAGATTGAAAGATATTATTGCTGAATATTTCCTATATATATATACGGTCCGGATCAAGAGCATACCCCTTATTTAACTCACCCGAGCTCACCCCCCTTTAGCGACGGACCCGGCGACGGTTCGATTATACAACCGTCGTCTATACTTTTAGCGACGCTATATATTGTCCGTCGCTAAAAGTATAGACGATGGTTGTATGACTGAACCGTCGTCGGGTCCGTCGCTAAAGGGGGATGAGCTCGGGTGAGTTAGATAAGGGGTATGCTCTTGATCTTTGATCTCTCTCTCTCTCTCTCTCTATATATATATATATACGGTTCGGATCAAGTGCATACCCACTATCTTACTCACCCGTGCTCACCCCCCTTTAGGCGACGGTTTCGGTCATACAACCGTCGTCTATACTTTTAGCGACGCTAGAGGTTGTCCGTCGCTAAAAGTATAGACGACGGTTGTATGACCGAAATCGTCGCCTAAAGGGGGGTGAGCACGGGTGAGTAAGATAAGGGGTATGCACTTGATCCTTGCTCTCTATATATATACGGTCCGGATCTTAAGCTCACCATTTATCCAACTGACTCGAGCTCACCTCCCATTTAGCGACGGATCTGACGACGGTTCGGTCATACAACCGTCGTCTATACTTTTAGTGACGGACAACATATAGCGTCGTTAAAAGTATAGACGACGGTTGTATGATCGAACCGTCGCCGTGTCCGTCGTTAAAGGGGGGTGAGTTCGGGTGAGTTGAATAAGGGGTGAGCTTAAGATATATTCCCTATATATATATATATATATATATATATATATATATATATAGAGAGAGAGAGCAAGTGTAATACCCGGGAAAAAAAATAATAATATTAAATAATAAAAATTATTTTTGTTGGAAAACATATTAATTGGACTTTGCATTTTTATTTGGGTCAAAGTGGTCATTCAATTTATGTGGGTTAATAAGTATTAGTAAGTGATGAAAAAATTAAGTTAGGAAATTTGGGCCTTAATATTGAGTGAACCCAATTAGAAGTTTATTAAAACAAGACCTCTTCATTAATAAACATATATACCTAATTTTATTTCATAATACAACTGAGGGAAAGAGAGAGGAGAGCGAATTGTGTGGTTGCGAAAAGAGAAGTAGGCGAGGCGGCAGAATTATTGAAGAGGAGAAATTCGTGATACTTGGCAAGACCCATTTAGTAAGTAATTGTTATTTTTAGGGGTTAGATCTATCAAGTATATTTCAGAGTATGCTTAACGTTTCTGTAATTGTAGTAATACCTTATTGGTTAATGTGGATAGTATGGGTAATATATGTGTATATATATAATGAGAATCCTATGAATCTAATGTAATCAGGAAGCTTGTAATGATGATGAGGAAAAAAAAATAAAAATAAAAAATAAAAAAACGTCCAGAGAGTCCACGCCATTTTAGAAGCCCATACTGAGCTTCAATGTTGTTTAGTAATATAGTAGTTTATTTTGGCCCATCGATTTGGATTCAATTTGGTGTTGTAATTGATGAGATCGGTTTCAGAGGTGTATGAAATGTCTTGCTAATTAATTCTAACAAGGCAATGGGAAGATTTGTTTTATTTGGTGGAACTACTGGACTTTTGTAATATAACAAGGATTATATATATATATATATATATATATATATATATATCAAGTTTGATTGCAGGACAAGAAGTAATCATTAAAAGATTAATATATTATAAATTGAGTTTGTATTGTAGTTTGATGTAGTTGGGGAAATTAATTTCATATTAATATAAATTATAATTAGTAAGTAACTTATAATTGTATTATTATTACCTTTTATTTTGATCAGACGGAGGAAATTTAAAGAGTTAATTTTGAAATATAAATTTTGGAGTATTAGTAATTGATAAAAGGCGATGATTAAATGTATATTAAATAAATTATGAATTATTTTAGAATTATTAGTTTGGATTGTTTTTAATTTGAGGTGAATATGTTTAGGTTGTGAATGACGTTTCGTATTTGATATCGTTGACATTTGAGGGTAAGATTTGGTGGAGTGTGCTATAAATGGGTTGGAAGTATCAGGTACGGATTCCGTACTCTTTCTGCGATACTCTTGTTAAATTTGATTTATTCGTTTTGTCGCTTGTTCAAATTTCGCTATTATTTCACATAATTGTTTCCTGTGAAATAAATATATTAGTTTCATTTTGGAGTTGATACATATGACTCGTATTTGTACTCTTTTGATTAGATTATCATATTTAATATTTATTTTTGATAATTGTAGAGTGGTACATGTTGTTACTTTTTTTTTGAGACCTTGTGACCATAATTTGATTTGGTTTAATATGTACATATAGAACCCTTTTGTTGGTATTATGTCGCATTTGTTGTGACATAGTCTTTTTGTTAGAATATACCGTAGGGTATACCTGAGCTATAACCACCTGTGGGGGTACCACAGGCATGTCGTCTTGGCACGAGAGGCATGACACTTTCCGTGGCGGTGTGATTAGTCCACGGCGTCTCCGTTTTGGGCTCCGGAGGAAGTGGGCCGTTTGGTGTTTTGTTGTGGGAGGCGTATGGGTTAACCCTAGATTTCTGTTCTGCGGATTGGTGATGTTGTGCCAAACACACCTATCCGATTTGCATACATTTGGATTCGCGGTCCAATGTGTGACTTGCCTGTGTGGCATTATTTTGACTTGCCTGTGTGGCATGGTTTTGACTTGCCTGTGTGGCATCATTTGACTTGCCTGTGTGTCATTATTTTGACTTGCCTGTGTGGCATTGTTTTGACTTGCCTATGTGGCAAGGTATATTTCTGAGCTCAATCGGTATGAAATAACCCCAGCCATTTGTTTCAGCCTATTATTTTATTGTATTAGTTGTTGGCTTCTGTTCAGTTCAATTCATCGGATTAGTCACTTCAGTTCGTTATTCTTTAATATTCTGTTTGTTTCATTAATTCTGTTGGTTCAAATATATTTCATTCAAATCTTCAGAGATTTTATTTTTGTTAGAGGCAATATTTTGTCTCAGTTGATTTTGTATTGTAGTTGTATATCTTTTGTATCTTTATATCCGTACTGGGCAATTGGCTCATGCTGTGTTTTTCTTCCGGCAGGTTTGCAGGAGTGATTCAGGGCTAGCTAGTGTGATGAGAGAGTTGCCTTTGACCATCTAGGTTGTTTTGAATTTTAAGTTTTGATTATTTTGACTCTATTTGGAGAATTGTATTTAGTACGCTATTAATGGATCACCACTATTAATGTTTTGAGGTTATTAGTGCTCTGTTTTCTTATTTTGAGGTTTGTTGTGCTTTGCACGTGATCTCCCTTTCCTTTTCGGGAAGGGGGTGTTACAGAGATGGTATCAGAGCTTAGGTTCTTTCTTGTAGAAAACCTATTTAGGTTTGACCTGTGAGTTGTGGGTAAATCATTGGATAGACATAGGAATTTGATTCGTTTTTGTTCTCTGTTTGGTTGGTCTTGATTTTGACAAAGTGTTTTTAGCTCTTTGAGTTGTAGTTGATTTGAGAAAGCCGAGATAATTTGTTAAGATTATTATTGTTATGCGTTGGAGCAATAATATTAGTTAAGGATTGTGATTGGATCATTAAGGAGAATAATGTTATATTATGTTCAGTTAAGAAATGATTATACGATTATGATATGAGCATTTGTATCAGCGAATTTTGATATTGGAGAATTATTTGTTAGAGTTATTTCGGGTAATTACAAATTATTATGATTTTGGAATTGAGGATTTGATTTGAGTTAAATTATGATTTTTGTTAAGTTGTGAATAATTTGAGGTATGTGAATCGGTGGGATAATATGATAAAGTGGAAACTATTAAGTATAGAGGAACTTTTATAAATATGAGTCGTTGATATTTGAGGTAATTAGATTAATCATTTGGAGTTAATTATCAATTTTGTGGCTATTTTCTAGTAAGATATTGGAGTTATGTTCTATGAAGTTTCTTTGTGATAGTATGGGGAGACACTAAAATTTATTGGATCAAGGTTTGCAATAAGGGATGATTGATTTATTGAATGATTAGATATATAATAAGTGATTAATTCAATATATTTTAAGAGATTTTGGAAGCTATAGTTTGCTTATTCAGATAGTAGGATACATGATTTAGAGTTTGGTATGGTGATGAAAAGATCTTTGTAGTAGTATATTTCTGGTGTAATAATATTTGAGAACTAATTTGATTTGAGGTTATGATAATTTGAAACTCTTAAGGACTTAGGAGAGCTGGTGATAAAGAGATATTAGTAGTATATTCTTTGGTGTAATATTATTTGATGAATAGTTCAAATTGAGGATGAGATATTTTGAAGCTCTTGAGGACTTGGAGAGAGTTGGTAATATAGTTTGTGTAGTTATATTTATCTGATGTCTTTAGAGTTTTGTATGAATTTATGTAAAATAAAACAAAAATAATTTGTTAGATCTTTGTCATGTGTGGAATATAAACGTTTTACGAATTAAAAATAATTTTAAATATTTTGGGTATTCGAATCGTATTTAGATGAAGAGAATTTTATTTTTTTTGTGATTTCGAATTATGTTCCGAAGAGTACGTACGTTTGCAAGAATGAAACTCAAAGATATTAGCGACAGCCACACCAACGGTGGATCATGCGATCTAATTTGATGCAACGCGAAGAACCTTACCAAGGCTTGCCACGATAGCTGATGAATCTTTTACGAATACGTGGACAATTGTGTGGACTGATGGACTTATCCGCGTTGATCATTACAAATGGCGGCGCTACGTCGTAGCTAAATTTATTTATTTATTTTTGTAGCTTATTTGAATTTCGAGGACGGAATTATTTTTAAGGGGTGAAAAATGTAATAACCTATTTTTTTATTAAATATTAATTGATTTTATCTTATACAAT
The DNA here is from genome assembly GCA_020205505.1 of Panax japonicus. Taxonomy (NCBI): domain Eukaryota; kingdom Viridiplantae; phylum Streptophyta; class Magnoliopsida; order Apiales; family Araliaceae; genus Panax; species Panax japonicus. The sequence goes on from JAINUV010000797.1 coordinate 148,668, forward strand.
TGTGTTTAAATTGAAAAAGGTAAATGATTTTGTTTCCCTCTTTTCTTCCTTGTTTTGTTTGGAAAATTAAATTCGTTTAGTAGATAATTAAATAACTGATTAAATTAAAATTGAGGAAGATAATCTCTTTTGTTAAAGTCTTGTGGTAAAATCATTCGGAGCGGGAAGCTACTTGCGAGATAAAAGAGTCTATTCGAGCGGAGTATCCACATCTTTTGATAATTAGATACGTTCATTCTTTTAATTCCGGGGACGGAATTCTTTTAAGGGGTAGGTGATGTAATACCTGGGAAAAAAAATAATAATATTAAATAATAAAAATTATTTTTGTTGGAAAACATATTAATTGGACTTTGCATTTTTATTTGGGTCAAAGTGGTCATTCAATTTATGTGGGTTAATAAGTATTAGTAAGTGATGAAAAAATTAAGTTAGGAAATTTGGGCCTTAATATTGAGTGAACCCAATTAGAAGTTTATTAAAACAAGACCTCTTCATTAATAAACATCTATACCTAATTTTATTTCATAATACAATTGAGGGAAAGAGAGAGGAGAGCGAATTGTGTGGTTGCGAAAAGAGAAGTAGGCGAGGCGGCAGAATTATTGAAGAGGAGAAATTCGTGATACTTGGCAAGACCCATTTAGTAAGTAATTGTTATTTTTAGGGGTTAGATCTATCAAGTATATTTCAGAGTATGCTTAACGTTTCTGTAATTGTAGTAATACCTTATTGGTTAATGTGGATAGTATGGGTAATATATGTGTATATATATAATGAGAATCCTATGAATCTAATGTAATCAGGAAGCTTGTAATGATGATGAGGAAAAAAAAATAAAAATAAAAAATAAAAAAACGTCCAGAGAGTCCACGCCATTTTAGAAGCCCATACTGAGCTTCAATGTTGTTTAGTAATATAGTAGTTTATTTTGGCCCATCGATTTGGATTCAATTTGGTGTTGTAATTGATGAGATCGGTTTCAGAGGTGTATGAAATGTCTTGCTAATTAATTAATTGAAGATTTGGTGGAACTACTGGACTTTTGTAATATAACAAGGATTATATATATATATATATATATATATATATATATATATATATATATATATATATATATATATATATCAAGTTTGATTGCAGGACAAGAAGTAATCATTAAAAGATTAATATATTATAAATTGAGTTTGTATTGTAGTTTGATGTAGTTGGGGAAATTAATTTCATATTAATATAAATTATAATTAGTAAGTAACTTATAATTGTATTATTATTACCTTTTATTTTGATCAGACGGAGGAAATTTAAAGAGTTAATTTTGAAATATAAATTTTGGAGTATTAGTAATTGATAAAAGGCGATGATTAAATGTATATTAAATAAATTATGAATTATTTTAGAATTATTAGTTTGGATTGTTTTTAATTTGAGGTGAATATGTTTAGGTTGTGAATGACGTTTCGTATTTGATATCGTTGACATTTGAGGGTAAGATTTGGTGGAGTGTGCTATAAATGGGTTGGAAGTATCAGGTACGGATTCCGTACTCTTTCTGCGATACTCTTGTTAAATTTGATTTATTCGTTTTGTCGCTTGTTCAAATTTCGCTATTATTTCACATAATTGTTTCCTGTGAAATAAATATATTAATTTCATTTTGGAGTTGATACATATGACTCGTATTTGTACTCTTTTGATTAGATTATCATATTTAATATTTATTTTTGATAATTGTAGAGTGGTACATGTTGTTACTTTTTTTTTGAGACCTTGTGACCATAATTTGATTTGGTTTAACATGTACATATAGAACCCTTTTGTTGGTATTATGTCGCATTTGTTGTGACATAGTCTTTTTGTTAGAATATACCGTAGGGTATACCTGAGCTATAACCACCTGTGGGGGTACCACAGGCATGTCGTCTTGGCACGAGAGGCATGACACTTTCCGTGGCGGTGTGATTAGTCCACGACGTCTCCGTTTTGGGCTCCGGAGGAAGTGGGCCGTTTGGTGTTTTGTTGTGGGAGGCGTATGGGTTAACCCTAGATTTCTGTTCTGCGGATTGGTGATGTTGTGCCAAACACACATATCCGATTTGCATACATTTGGATTCGCGGTCCAATGTGTGACTTGCCTGTGTGGCATTATTTTGACTTGTCTGTGTGGCATGGTTTTGACTTGCCTGTGTGTCATTATTTTGACTTGTCTGTGTGGCATTGTTTTGACTTGCCTATGTGGCAAGGTATATTTCTGAGCTCAATCGGTATGAAATAACCTCAGCCATTTGTTTCAGCCTATTATTTTATTGTATTAGTTGTTGGCTTCTGTTCAGTTCAATTCATCGGATTAGTCACTTCAGTTCGTTATTCTTTAATATTCTGTTTGTTTCATTAATTCTGTTGGTTCAAATATATTTCATTCAAATCTTCAGAGATTTTATTTTTGTTAGAGGCAATATTTTGTCTCAGTTGATTTTGTATTGTAGTTGTATATCTTTTGTATCTTTATATCCGTACTGGGCAATTGGCTCATGCTGTGTTTTTCTTCCGGCAGGTTTGCAGGAGTGATTCAGGGCTAGCTAGTGTGATGAGAGAGTTGCCTTTGACCATCTAGGTTGTTTTGAATTTTAAGTTTTGATTATTTTGACTCTATTTGGAGAATTGTATTTAGTACGCTATTAATGGATCACCACTATTAATGTTTTGAGGTTATTAGTGCTCTGTTTTCTTATTTTGAGGTTTGTTGTGCTTTGCACGTGATCTCCCTTTCCTTTTCGGGAAGGGGGTGTTACAGAGATGGTATCAGAGCTTAGGTTCTTTCTTGTAGAAAACCTATTTAGGTTTGACCTGTGAGTTGTGGGTAAATCATTGGATAGACATAGGAATTTGATTCGTTTTTGTTCTCTGTTTGGTTGGTCTTGATTTTGACAAAGTGTTTTTAGCTCTTTGAGTTGTAGTTGATTTGAGAAAGCCGAGATAATTTGTTAAGATTATTATTGTTATGCGTTGGAGCAATAATATTAGTTAAGGATTGTGATTGGATCATTAAGGAGAATAATGTTATATTATGTTCAGTTAAGAAATGTTTATACGATTATGATATGAGCATTTGTATCAGCGAATTTTGATATTGGAGAATTATTTGTTAGAGTTATTTCGGGTAATTACAAATTATTATGATTTTGGAATTGAGGATTTGATTTGAGTTAAATTATGATTTTTGTTAAGTTGTGAATAATTTGAGGTATGTGAATCGGTGGGATAATATGATAAAGTGGAAACTATTAAGTATAGAGGAACTTTTATAAATATGAGTCGTTGATATTTGAGGTAATTAGATTAATCATTTGGAGTTAATTATCAATTTTGTGGCTATTTTCTAGTAAGATATTGGAGTTATGTTCTATGAAGTTTCTTTGTGATAGTATGGGGAGACACTAAAATTTATTGGATCAAGGTTTGCAATAAGGGATGATTGATTTATTGAATGATTAGATATATAATAAGTGATTAATTCAATATATTTTAAGAGATTTTGGAAGCTATAGTTTGCTTATTCAGATAGTAGGATACATGATTTAGAGTTTGGTATGGTGATGAAAAGATCTTTGTAGTAGTATATTTCTGGTGTAATAATATTTGAGAACTAATTTGATTTGAGGTTATGATAATTTGAAACTCTTAAGGACTTAGGAGAGCTGGTGATAAAGAGATATTAGTAGTATATTCTTTGGTGTAATATTATTTGATGAATAGTTCAAATTGAGGATGAGATATTTTGAAGCTCTTGAGGACTTGGAGAGAGTTGGTAATATAGTTTGTGTAGTTATATTTATCTGATGTCTTTAGAGTTTTGTATGAATTTATGTAAAATAAAACAAAAATAATTTGTTAGATCTTTGTCATGTGTGGAATATAAACGTTTTACGAATTAAAAATAATTTTAAATATTTTGGGTATTCGAATCGTATTTAGATGAAGAGAATTTTATTTTTTTTGTGATTTCGAATTATGTTCCGAAGAGTACGTACGTTTGCAAGAATGAAACTCAAAGATATTAGCGACAGCCACACCAACGGTGGATCATGCGATCTAATTTGATGCAACGCGAAGAACCTTACCAAGGCTTGCCACGATAGCTGATGAATCTTTTACGAATACGTGGACAATTGTGTGGACTGATGGACTTATCCGCGTTGATCATTACAAATGGCGGCGCTACGTCGTAGCTAAATTTATTTATTTATTTTTGTAGCTTATTTGAATTTCGAGGACGGAATTATTTTTAAGGGGTGAAAAATGTAATAACCTATTTTTTTATTAAATATTAATTGATTTTATCTTATACAATTGTGTTTAAATTGAAAAAGGTAAATGATTTTGTTTCCCTCTTTTCTTCCTTGTTTTGTTTGGAAAATTAAATTCGTTTAGTAGATAATTAAATAACTGATTAAATTAAAATTGAGGAAGATAATCTCTTTTGTTAAAGTCTTGTGGTAAAATCATTCGGAGCGGGAAGCTACTTGCGAGATAAAAGAGTCTATTCGAGCGGAGTATCCACATCTTTTGATAATTAGATACGTTCATTCTTTTAATTCCGGGGACGGAATTCTTTTAAGGGGTAGGTGATGTAATACCTGGGAAAAAAAATAATAATATTAAATAATAAAAATTATTTTTGTTGGAAAACATATTAATTGGACTTTGCATTTTTATTTGGGTCAAAGTGGTCATTCAATTTATGTGGGTTAATAAGTATTAGTAAGTGATGAAAAAATTAAGTTAGGAAATTTGGGCCTTAATATTGAGTGAACCCAATTAGAAGTTTATTAAAACAAGACCTCTTCATTAATAAACATCTATACCTAATTTTATTTCATAATACAATTGAGGGAAAGAGAGAGGAGAGCGAATTGTGTGGTTGCGAAAAGAGAAGTAGGCGAGGCGGCAGAATTATTGAAGAGGAGAAATTCGTGATACTTGGCAAGACCCATTTAGTAAGTAATTGTTATTTTTAGGGGTTAGATCTATCAAGTATATTTCAGAGTATGCTTAACGTTTCTGTAATTGTAGTAATACCTTATTGGTTAATGTGGATAGTATGGGTAATATATGTGTATATATATAATGAGAATCCTATGAATCTAATGTAATCAGGAAGCTTGTAATGATGATGAGGAAAAAAAAATAAAAATAAAAAATAAAAAAACGTCCAGAGAGTCCACGCCATTTTAGAAGCCCATACTGAGCTTCAATGTTGTTTAGTAATATAGTAGTTTATTTTGGCCCATCGATTTGGATTCAATTTGGTGTTGTAATTGATGAGATCGGTTTCAGAGGTGTATGAAATGTCTTGCTAATTAATTCTAACAAGGCAATGGGAAGATTTGTTTTATTTGGTGGAACTACTGGACTTTTGTAATATAACAAGGATTATATATATATATATATATATATATATATATCAAGTTTGATTGCAGGACAAGAAGTAATCATTAAAAGATTAATATATTATAAATTGAGTTTGTATTGTAGTTTGATGTAGTTGGGGAAATTAATTTCATATTAATATAAATTATAATTAGTAAGTAACTTATAATTGTATTATTATTACCTTTTATTTTGATCAGACGGAGGAAATTTAAAGAGTTAATTTTGAAATATAAATTTTGGAGTATTAGTAATTGATAAAAGGCGATGATTAAATGTATATTAAATAAATTATGAATTATTTTAGAATTATTAGTTTGGATTGTTTTTAATTTGAGGTGAATATGTTTAGGTTGTGAATGACGTTTCGTATTTGATATCGTTGACATTTGAGGGTAAGATTTGGTGGAGTGTGCTATAAATGGGTTGGAAGTATCAGGTACGGATTCCGTACTCTTTCTGCGATACTCTTGTTAAATTTGATTTATTCGTTTTGTCGCTTGTTCAAATTTCGCTATTATTTCACATAATTGTTTCCTGTGAAATAAATATATTAATTTCATTTTGGAGTTGATACATATGACTCGTATTTGTACTCTTTTGATTAGATTATCATATTTAATATTTATTTTTGATAATTGTAGAGTGGTACATGTTGTTACTTTTTTTTTGAGACCTTGTGACCATAATTTGATTTGGTTTAACATGTACATATAGAACCCTTTTGTTGGTATTATGTCGCATTTGTTGTGACATAGTCTTTTTGTTAGAATATACCGTAGGGTATACCTGAGCTATAACCACCTGTGGGGGTACCACAGGCATGTCGTCTTGGCACGAGAGGCATGACACTTTCCGTGGCGGTGTGATTAGTCCACGGCGTCTCCGTTTTGGGCTCCGGAGGAAGTGGGCCGTTTGGTGTTTTGTTGTGGGAGGCGTATGGGTTAACCCTAGATTTCTGTTCTGCGGATTGGTGATGTTGTGCCAAACACACATATCCGATTTGCATACATTTGGATTCGCGGTCCAATGTGTGACTTGCCTGTGTGGCATTATTTTGACTTGCCTGTGTGGCATGGTTTTGACTTGCCTGTGTGGCATCATTTGACTTGCCTGTGTGTCATTATTTTGACTTGCCTGTGTGGCATTGTTTTGACTTGCCTATGTGGCAAGGTATATTTCTGAGCTCAATCGGTATGAAATAACCCCAGCCATTTGTTTCAGCCTATTATTTTATTGTATTAGTTGTTGGCTTCTGTTCAGTTCAATTCATCGGATTAGTCACTTCAGTTCGTTATTCTTTAATATTCTGTTTGTTTCATTAATTCTGTTGGTTCAAATATATTTCATTCAAATCTTCAGAAATTTTATTTTTGTTAGAGGCAATATTTTGTCTCAGTTGATTTTGTATTGTAGTTGTATATCTTTTGTATCTTTATATCCGTACTGGACAATTGGCTCATGCTGTGTTTTTCTTCCGGCAGGTTTGCAGGAGTGATTCAGGGCTAGCTAGTGTGATGAGAGAGTTGCCTTTGACCATCTAGGTTGTTTTGAATTTTAAGTTTTGATTATTTTGACTCTATTTGGAGAATTGTATTTAGTACGCTATTAATGGATCACCACTATTAATGTTTTGAGGTTATTAGTGCTCTGTTTTCTTATTTTGAGGTTTGTTGTGCTTTGCACGTGATCTCCCTTTCCTTTTCGGGAAGGGGGTGTTACAGCAAGGATCAAGCGCATACCCCTTATCTTACTCACCCGTGCTTACCCCCCTTTAGGACGGTTTCGGTCATACAACCGTCGTCTATACTTTTAGCGACGCTATATGTTTGTCCGTCGCTAAAAGTATAGACGACGGATGTATTACCGAAACCGTCGCCTAAAGGGGGTAAGCACGGATGAGTAAGATAAGGGGTATGCACTTGATCCGGACCGTATATATATATATATATATATATATATATATATATATATATATATATATATATATATATATATATAGAGAGAGAGAGAGAGAGAGAGAGAGAGTACTTTTTTAAAATGATTTGATTGAGCAATCTTGTTGGACTATGTCTTCTTTATTTTAGCTATCTAATATTTGATTTGGATATCATATCTTTATTACTACCTCCGTTTCTAAAAGATTGTCGTTTAAGATTTTTGCACATGGATTAAGAAAGTATCATTTGCCAAATAAAATTTGTTTGAAATTCCATCAATACCCCTTTACGGGGAGTTGAAAACTATTAATACAAGAAAGATAATTTATTGGGTCAATGAGAGAAGGTAGGGGTAATATAGGAAACTAAATAATTTATTCTCCTCGAAAGTTGTAAACGATAAATATTTTAGAACAAATTTTTTCTCCTAAAACGACAATCTTTTAGGAACGGAGGGAGTAACTAATATCTTATATCTATTGGACTCTTTAATTGCAAAAGTCTTGTGATATACCAACTAAATTAATCTTTTATGCTAGCAACACTTGTTACATCCGTTAGTCAATAACAGGGGCAAAAGAGATATATCAGTTATGTATTCTTTGCTAATCAAAATATAGCCGTTAAGTTCCTTTTCTATATATATATTACTTTTTATTGGCTAAACAGGGATACACACAACATTGGAAGTATATATCAGTTCAGAGAAATCAAAAGCATATATCAGTCTTATACATTACTTCCATAGAGAGCTATCAAAAGTTTTATTTTCCAGCAAGTCTTGTTATATTATTAATTCTTTAGTGGCTAAAAAATCACATAACATTGTATTCAAAATCCTTTATATTAAATTCTAAGATCAAGCATTGTGCGGCTTGATAGATCCAGTGATAGATAGATTTTGTACAAAGTGAGCTTTCAAGGTTCCAAAAGTGCAAAGGTCTCAGTGGTGAGAAATGTTGCAGAGGTGCAAAGGGGCAGTGGTGTCCATCAGTGGAAAGCTTACTTTGAACAGGGAAGTTTTTGTATTGTGTATTGAAAAGTTTATTTAATAAAAAGAGTTCAATACCAATTGGTATTGGACGTGGATTACACCACTAGATTAGAGGATAGGGACTGAACCACGTAAAAATATTAGTGTGATTTACTATTCTGTTCTTTATTCTATTTTTTTGTTTCTGGATATTTTTCTTTGCTCACATTTGAAGATATTCTAAAGGGGAGAGTCATAACTGTCTGATAGTAATTGACAAATAACATAAGCTAAAGCAGACACTAAAACATATAGACATAACTGTTTGATTTAAACCTGTTGCAGAAACTTTCAAAAAGATTTTATAATTTGTCACTTTTAGGTTAAACACATATTCACCCTCCCTCTAGGTATTCTTATACGCAGAATTACATTTTTTTAATGAACTCGTGGTTAAGACTGATGCATATTGAGTTCAATTATTGTTACTGCATGTATTAATTTGTTGTTGTGGGGCTTTCTTTCCACATTATGTAAGATTATTTATTTATTATTATTATTATCGTGAGGCTCGTATTCTCACCGCCCAAAAAATGTTAACTTTACTTAGGGCCTATTCATGAACTCCTACTTATAAGTTAAAATATAAATGAACCTATAAGTTATTTTAAGTTATGATTATAAGTAAAAATATTCAGTATCAATTTGACTTATAAGTCAAAAATTAAGTTAAAATAAGTTATGAAGTTTTTCGGCTCATAATTACTTATAAGTTAAAATAATATAAAAATTACTAAAAAGAACATCAATAAAAAGAGAGACAAAATAAAAGAGGGATAAAATAAACATTGCATTTGGTCAAACTAACTTATTTTAAAATTACTTATAAGTTATTTTAAAATTAGTCACAAATAGTTACTTATTTTTTTGACTTAAAAATCAACTTATAAGTTCAAAAATAAGTAGCTCTCAACTTATAAGTCACTGTCGAACTTCCCCTTAAGTATGGTAATTATGAGAATTTAAAGATATTATATACAATTGATACTATATTTAATATTATATAATTATTTTTTTAATTTCTGTACACAACTTTAAATCAACATATTTAATTTTATAATCTATATTAATAATATAAAACTCATTTTGAATTTGAATAAAAAAATACAAAAACAATTCAAATTCATTCTTGGATAAGAATGAACACGATTCATATTCTATAAATGTGTTGTGTCGACTGTCGTGTATGTAGCACACTATAAATTTAAATTTTGATTTTTAAGAAAAACAAAATAAACGAGACAGATATCAAAACTGGACTCTTCTGCTTCCGTTGATCCGTTCCCTCCCCGTTTCCGCAAAATAATAGGAAGAGGGAAAATAGTAGACAGAGAAAGAAACATGAATCTCAGTGCCGGCGACGAATCTCCGGCGAATCCGCTGAGACAGTGGAGTTACACCGTATCACGTCGTTATCAAAACCTCTTAGACAAATCCACCCCGCACATCCTCCGCCGTTGAATCGCCTTCTCCGCAATAGTCTTCATCTACGCCCTACGCGTGTACTTCCTCCAAGGCTTTTACATCATCACCTACGGCCTCGGTATCTACATCCTTCAGCTCTTCCTTACTTTCCTCTCTCCTCAGGTTTATCCGGAGATCCACGATGGTCCGGGTCTCCCCACCCGCGGTTCCGGCGAATTCCGACCCTTTGTTCGTCGCCTACCAGAGTTTAAGTTCTGGTAATTTTTTCAATTGGCAATTGGGCTATTCAAATCTGTGCTGTTATTTCAATTGTTAGATAAATTTGTGTTTAATTAATTGATTCTTTGTTAAAGAAATGTGGCTAACGTTGTGCTTATAAAAGCTTGAAACTTTTGTTATCTTCAATTTTTTAACATTAGCGTTATTAAACAAAAATTTAAGGTAATTTTAATATTTAGAGAGAAAAAGATGAAGATAAGGCATAAAGTTTGATGGAGTAGAGATCTTTGGCAAGGAGACTTATACGGCAAGCACATTTTTGAGTTCAATTAGGCAAAAGTTACTAAGGATTTAGTCGAAAATGTTGTCTCAGCTATTTTTGGGGCCGTCCTTGTGCAATATCTAGGGCCAGAATTTTCAGATGTTATGTCAAATGATGCTATATATGTCTGCAATATCTAGGTCTGTCAAATTCTCACTTGCTTAAATGGTGGTGCTAGCTCTTTAATTTTCAGGTTGAACCTATGCTTTTAGATCCAAGATATGCGTTGTGTACTATATTTATATATATTTGAATGAAATTACTACCTGCTCATTATATTTAGGAGCAAAAGATAAATTTAGATGTGAAGTCCATAAAACACTAATAGTTAAGATCATACTGGAAGATGTTTTGGTTTCTCCGTCCTTTTGGCATCTTCACTGAATAAATTAATATTCAAAGCATGAGTTGTTTGCGACGAACATGAATAAATCATTTTCCAAAGGAATTAGTGCTAGAGATTCTTGAGTACTCTTTTTGGCAAAACAAATGGATTTTTTTTTTGTGAATATATTAATTGTATTGGTTTTTAGGAAGATTCAATTGTGTGATATAGTGGAAAATATCAATCAAAGATTAGAATTTCTGTATATATATATATTTTTATGAAGTTTTAGTTTCTTTGATGTATTTTTATTTATTCCTTCTATCCCCAAAAGAATGAGCAAATGACAATTTGCACATGTGTTAAGAAAAGTAAAAGTAGAGGAAAGAGAGTAAAAAAGTTTCAAATTTATCCTTAGTAGCCTAACAAGATAATATAAAATGATGAGTACTTTTATTATTTTATATTAACGGACCCCATCAAATAACATATTTACCTTTCACTTTATGTACCTTTAGTCATCTTTTTGGGGATGGTGGGAATATTATTTAGAAAAATTCTAGTTTAATTTATTATTGACCCATTTGTATTTTGGGTTTTAGTTTTTCTAATTTTAGGGTTTAGTTATTTTTCTTTTATGAATAGTCATAAGAAAGTTGTTTAGCATTATAAATATGCTTCTTGGGGTTATTGACAAATACGTTTGACTATTATTATTTATATTATCAATTATTCTCTTTGTGAATTTATTATCTTCCTTGTGGATTCAAGAGTTTTATCTCGTTTGTGTTAGTACGATAACTAACCACTCATGTGTATTAGAGCGTTACAGTCTAACTGTATTTCGCTGCGTCAATTGACATCAAAGTCTGGGAAATTGTATCCCTAAGAGCGTGGTTGAAAGAACAATTGAGAATTCTAGGTTTTCTTGTGAAAAACTGAAACTCTAGAGCCGAAGATTGCATGACTTGTGAATATGTTTACCCAGACTGTGGAGCATAATTTTTGTTTCTTTATCCATATTTAAAAAAAGTAAAAACTTAAAAAATTCTGCCGTAATTTTTATCTTCTTAGGAAGGTCCAAACAACATTCTGCCTCAACTAGCTGCTACAAAAGAATCCACAACCACCCTTCTACCAACATCAACAATCACCATATCCATCATCATCGTAGTAAAAGAATAAAAATTCCCACTATTGTTGCAAATTGGAAACCATTAGCACTAGGGGTGTTCATCGGTAAAAAACCGGACCGAACCGGTCCGAATCAATAGTACTGAAAATTGGGTACCGATACCGGTAGAACTGGTATACCGGACCGATACCGGATCGGTTCCGGTTTTTACCGGAATTTCAGCCCAAACTATTTTCAGCCCAAAAACCAGATTTTTAGATCAAAAACTTTCAGCCCAAACTTAAATACCGACTTACTTTAATTATGGGGCTTAGTAAGATAGACTTATTACAGCCCAAATCCAAAATTATAAGCCAAAAATTGGCCCAATTGATATTTATTGTTACATGGTAATCATTTTATAAGGAAAATCTCCTTAAAAAACCAATTTAACAATATGGGACTTGGAGACAAGTAAATAGTAAAGGCTTCACTTGGTAGTGTTTTTATAAAGAAAACTTTCTTAAATTTTTATAATCTAATCAATGTGAGACTTAGAAACAAGTTATGTAAGACGGTGTCATAAGTTCCCTTATGTGATTTCCTTGGCATTCATTAGTGTGTGAATTTGATTTGATGAGAGTCTAAGTTGGTATTTACATTCCAATATTAAATTTACATCCCTATATTAAATAATAATAATTTGATTACTTGTAATCATTTTATAAAGAAAATTTACTTAAAAGTTTTAGCAATAATATTTTTATAAAGAAAACTTTCTTAAATTTTTATAATCTAATCAATGTGGGACTTAAAAACAAGTTATGTAAGATGGTGCCATAAGTTCCCTTATGTGATTTCCTAAATTTTTTACGGATATATTAAGTAATAATGTTTTAATTACTTGTCACATTGAATTCATTATTACATGGTAATCAATTCTTGAATTCATTATTACATGGTAATCAATTTATAAGAAAAATTCTTTAAAGTTTTACCTATTTAACCAGTATGGGACTCTTCACTTGGTGTCATTATAAGGGTCAAGTTATTTACATCACTATTAGTGTCATTATAGTGGATTTGATGATGGTAAAGTTGGTATTTACATCCTAATATTAATAAGTAATCATGCTTTGATTACTTGTTATCTTGAATTCATTACTACATGGTAATCAATTTATAAGGAACATTTCCTTAAAGTTTTACCAATTTAGCCAATATGGGACTTGGAGACTTGGAGACAACCAAATAGGCAAATACTAAGGGCTTCACTTGGTAGTAATGTAGTATGTCATCTCTTGTCTAATAAGTCCCACATTGAATGACCACTACTACATGTAAGGAAGCCACACCAAATTTCAAAACATCCCACATTGTCTAGTATGCTATCTCTTGTCTTACCTCTATTCTATAAATAGAGGAGACTTTCAGGTTAATTTTACATGGTTAGACAAAAAAAATATCCCACATTGTCTAGTATGCTATCTCTTGTCTTACCTCTATTCCATAAATAGAGGAGATTTTCAAGTTAATTTTACATGGTTAAACAAAAAAACACATCCCACATTGTCTAGTATGTCATATCTTGTCTTACCTTTATTCTATAAATAGAGGAGACTTTTAAGTTAATTTTACATGGTTAGACAAAAAAGTCTTAAAGAATTGGTCTTTCAAGTTATTTTTTAATATATGTCTTACATTTATTTTATAAATAGAGGAGACTTTTAAGTTAATTTTATATGACAAAAAAGTCTTAAAGAATTTGTCTTTCAAGTTATTTTTTAATATATTATTTAAATAACCGGTACAATCGGTTCGGTATTTACCGACCAAGTCAAACACCCTACCGAAATCGGAACCGAAAATCCGGTATGTACCGGTTTTGTAAACCAGTACCGAACCGGTTCATATTTGCACCGAACCGACCGGTTCGAACCGGTTTGGAATAAACCCGACCGATTTGAACACCCCTAATATGACCGCCATCAACACATTTGA